>VZRR01006130.1:144758-189902 GCA_013398015.1 Oreocharis arfaki
TTGAGAAGCATTGCCACCTCATTCTGAAAGAAAAGGGAAATGAATGGAGAGGAGATGAGGGGAGGGGAGAGGAGGGGAGGCGAAGGCAGGGGAGAGGAGGGGAGACGAGGAGAGGAGAAGGGAGGGAAGGGAAGGGAAGGGAAGGGAAGGGAAGGGAAGGGAAGGGAAGGGAAGGGAAGGGAACTGCTGTTAACAGTGGGTGGTCCAAAAGCACCATGTGGTTTAATATTCTCCTCCTTGCCTGCTGACTTAACATCCAAAAAGAAAGATCATCATAAATTTCTACATTACAGTAACAATTTAATTACCTTCCTATGGTTGCAGTGATAAAATGCACAGACATTAAATATTCATAATGTGTTGCAGCAAAAACTGTTCTCAGCACTGGCAGCATTTTCACATGCTGCCCAGATTAAGACCCATATCGACCCCATAGCTCAGAGTTAGCAGAATGCTTGTGGTTTGCATCTAATATCCCTGGAACTTCTTCAGATGTTTGAGTTTTTCATGTTATTAACCAAGTTGTTCTTCTTAAGAAACTACTTGTTAGCGGCCTCTTGTCATCTGGCAACAAGACTGAGAAAGTAATACACTGAAGGCAATATCAATTTTACCTTTCCTTATTGGTACATTCTAATGTTTTGGCTGCAAGTAATGCAGGAGGATTTCAGGGGAAATAGAATTCCTGCAAGCCATGGTTTGGGGAAATTCTCCCGGGTTAATCAGAAACAAATGGTATCCATGGGAATATATGCTGAGTGGAAGGAATAGTGTCTGGAGTGAAGAGAAAAGCAAAATGAATGCAGAAGCTATCCAAGCTCTTTCCTGTGCAAAGTGAATGCTAATCACACTGGTCCAGTGTCTCAGAAAATTTAGAGCACTCATTCACTGGGAAAAATTCTTCCACTCAGAAAACAGCAGATTGAGGGACATGGAGTCATCAGCTCACAAGCAAAACAACTGCTGTACCTTGCAACCCTGTAATATTGCAAAAGTATGCTCACAGAACCCATACAACGTCCCACCAAAGACAGTGCACCATTCTGATTCTCCCTGGCACTTCACTTGCAAATCACTCAGGATGTAGGAGAACTCTACATTTTTTCTCACCTTTTCCAGGACTACTTGTTATGTGCTTGCTGGAGACAACTAATCCTCATGATCTTGAGGACTAATGCTGCCATGACACACACAAGATGATGGTCACACATGTCCTGCTTGATCTCTTTCATCTTAAGGTCTTTCTTTTTACCCTTCCAGAAGACCTCAGCATTACAGAATTTTATGTCACCTTAGAATAAGCATGTTTGCTAAGGACCAACACAGGGCAAAAGACACTTCAAAAACATGTCAAAAAGAGGTTCTGCATTTTGTAAAGAACCTATGGAGCCTTAACATTTTAGTGGTAGTGTAATTTTGAGAAAGGCCTATGCATCTGAAATACATAGGGAGAGGTGATCTTCCCCTACAATAAAACGGGTTGGGTGAAAAAAAATATTTACAGTACTACTGGGAAATAAAAAGATTTTTGGTTGATGACTTAATGACCAGCATAAGTCATTAAGTCTGAAAAAGCCCTGAAACCTCCATGATTTGTAGTTCTTAAAATATGATTTTGTTGCCATAACATGATAAAGTCTGCAGAAATCCTCCTTTCTAATTTTTGCTTGTTTACAACATACTGCAGCTGGTTGGTTCTTTCTTATTTTTCAGGGAAATCTTTCAAGTATGACAGTAGTTAACAAAACTGAAATTTAAGAAAGTGCTTGTTCTGCTTTGATATTATGCCAGTTTTCCTCCCATAAAGTCTGAGGGATATTTACAGTCCTTAGCTTACTGTGAATCTTCATGGCCCAGTTCCAGCCAAAGAGAATATCAGGGCTAAAAATACAACTCCACGGATGCCTGGTATATCTAGACAGCACTGGGAGGCAGCACATTTCTGTGGATAAGGCACAGAAGTGGGAGTCCTTAAATGGGGGCTCTCTTTGCAGCTCTCCCACCAAATTGTCATCAGGTTTCAGGAAAGCTGTGTTAGCTTTCTGTGCCTCTATTTCCTAGATATGATGTTAACATAGCTGTTTTATTTTGTAGAATACTTTGATATCTATAGATAAGAAGGCAAAATTAGGGTCAAACATTTTTCTGAATGACCCACACTTCCTCCTATTCCTCCTAGAAAAGCTCCCAGCCAGTTTTCTGAGGATCTTCTGTCAGTGGTACAGAGATTATTTCTGTCCCTCAGAACACAGGACTTAATCTATCCAACGAACAAATATTTATAAGAAATGTTTATAAAAATGTAGTGGATTTATTTAATTTCACAGAACCTGTGCAAGTTTTAAAGGTTAAGTATGTATTGCTAAGGAGAGCTGCTCAAAGTAATCATTCCCTTGGCACTGCAGTGTGGGCTTGAGGCTCTGCTCATCTCTGTCCCATATGAGAGGTCCTGGCAGAGCAGCACAGCCTGCCTTCCCTTCACTCTGCACTCATCCTGTTCTGCAATGGCTGCATAACATGTGCGTTTGTGGAAGCTTCTTGTCATCCGGGTTTCTGTGTACGGGTTAGACACAGGAACACAAGCCTGCACGGAATCACTTAATTGAGTTCTGTGTCAGTTCTAAATTTTTAGTTAGTGATTAAACTGCAGATGAATTACAGTGTATATGGCATATGGGTATAGAAAGGCTCATTAATTCTGGCAGTAATCAGTCCTGTTTGGCTTTACAATGCAGAAACAGTTGTGCTGAGGGTTCTAGAAGAATAATCTCTTTATTGCACTGAATATTAAAACAGCTGACAATAAAATTATTGTCTATATTGTATCTCTAAGAAACTGAATTCCAGAAGATGAATCAGAACTGTTGGAAAAATCTTCAGCATGCCTTTGGCATGTGCTAGATAAAATTTCTTGTCATTTAAGACACAGCACAGTTGTTTAACAGAAATTTAAGAGTCTCTATATAAACACCGTTCCTATTATACTATCAGTTTTGCTGAAATGTTTAAAAATGCAACATGGGCACAACTGACAAAAATCAGAAGTAATTCCCAGTATAATTTTTTCCTTTTTTAATAAGGATTAAAACCAGATTGTTTTTTTAAATACAAAAAACTAAACAAGCAGCCAGCCTATAATATTTTATAATTCTTATTAGAAAATCAAGACTAGCAAGATTCTTGCCATGATTAGCCAAAACACTCCAAAAAAGTTCCAGCATGCAACAAGAACTGCCTTAGGCTTTGGCTTCAGAGACTTAACAGTCTCAGCCCAGTCTCATAAAACGGCCTGGAATACCAGTATTCCAAAAGACCACACTGCACAGACTTTCTTCTCCTTCACATATTTGCATTACCCACACAAGAAATTCCCCAGATGACACGCTTAATAGGACTGGGGCACGGGGACACTCAGTTCAGGAGAACAGCCAAAGTTTTGGGTTTTGTGATATTTGAAATCTGCCTGTGAAGTCACACTAAACTGAATGGCTTGCTTAAATTTTGGCTGCTCGAGCCAGTGATTACTTGAAAATCTCAGCTTTAATTTGGAAAAATGGGTATTTTCTCAGGACCACTGTTGTCCAGAAACCTGCCAGCATGAATCACAAAGGCACAAAACCCAGCAAGTAAATAAAAATACAGTTTTAAAAGATCTTAGGTATTTTTAAGCTAATCTTACATGGTTTTGATGGGTGAGATTGTTTACTGAAGGATTTTTATGTTGATGGGTGGCAACACAATTCAGGCCTCACTATTACAGTGTTTAAATCAACCTGACCTATTATGAAAAAACCATGTCAAGGGAACAAATACCCTTTTAAGTTATGCAAAATGAGGGAATGGCAACCTTTGGTGCAGGAGCAGTAAAAAAAAAAGGAGAGAATTTGGGATCAACAGCCCCTTCATTTTACTCAGCTGCAACCTGAACAGCATGACTACAACCCTTATTCCATGGTGTACAGTTTTGTTATTTTCTCCTTCATACTTACATAAAATTTCCATCATACTTACTTTGTATTTTTAAGAGGCAAGTTTGAAACATGGAGTTGATTTGAATCAGGTGTCTTTGTATGTGTTGGCAAGCAGTGCAGCCTAACAGGAATGGTTCTGCAGAGCAAAACAGTTGGTGCTGAGGCCCCGACATTCACTGTATACATGTTGGGGGGGCTATTTTGGACTAGCTGTAAATTGTGGCTTAGATGCTGTCTAGGAGTGTATCTTTCACTTAACTTCATCAGAAAGATACCCACTTTGTACACCTTAAGACTGCTCTGTAATGTGAAACATGACATGGTAAATGGGGCTGATTTGAAGGAGAAATACAGTCCCACTGCGAGCTTAAATACTAATGTAGATACAGCCATTATCTCTGCAAACAGCCTAGTAGAGTCTCATCCCACATTTCATCCTTTCAAGGGATGAAAGATGTCACGGATAGCAACCGCCACACTCAGTTCTAACAATTTAACAGGCAAGCATCTGCTCTCAGCTGAGACTTGATTCCCTCTACTGTAAATGAAGAAAGAGATGTCCCTGAGGAATTCTTTCCACGTATTAATAGATATTAGATGACTATATGTTAGAAGACATCAATAGATGCGAAGAAATGGACTCTAGAGGTGCTGGCCATTACTGCAAAGACAGCCTAGAAGGACACCTTACACAACGTTCCTACCTTGGCAGTTAAAAGCTGATGAGCAGAAGCCCATCCCGTGTCTACAGGAATAACATCACCAGTGAGATTCATTTCTGCTGTGAGTGGCCGTCATTCTAGAACTGAAATAGTTTCTGATTAACTGTAATTTCCCATATTTTGTATTTTCAAAATCTGTAAAGAAGACTTTAAAGTATAAGTTTTTCCTTTTTTTTTGTATATATGCAGTTTAAGAAAGGCCTCTCTTTTTTCTGTAACTGTTTATTCATAGTCTGGATGGAATCAGTGTTCAGATTAGTCTGAGAAATAACCTCTTTATTTAAGTATATATAAAGTATAATTTTTTTATCCTACTGCACCTTAATCCAGTGTTTTCTCTGCAAGTATTTTCCGACTGGCAGTAGAGACCATTAGTGAGATTTTTCTCTGAGATCACTACATTTATGTCCCTGTAGTATTCTGATATTTTCAGAATTCAAACTCCTCCACCTACCTATCTACAAAAAGACATTAATTTATTATGGCCTACTTTTCTTAGACTGTAAATCTTCAATATAGTGGTGTAACAAGTATTTGGTCTGTTGGTCAACAGTACAGGTTTTGCCACTTCAACTCTCTGCTGTGCAGCAGCAGGACTATGACACAGAGAGACAAATCTACAGAACTGTCTGGTCAGCTTCATCAGCACAGAAGCTTAGACACATTTGTGTGCTTCCAAAGTGACTTAATTGGTATTTGGCTTTTATTCCTCTTAGATAGCACAAAATTTTTCAATCTAACAGCCAATATCAGCTGTGGCAATTTTGTCCTTTGTGGGAAAAAAACGGGGAATACCAAACCATAACCGCACATGACAAATTACTACTTTAGTCATTTGTGGGTTTATTTTTAAATGTAAACTCTGAGGAAGGGCAAATGGAGAGGAATGTGAAA
Source organism: Oreocharis arfaki (assembly GCA_013398015.1). Classification (NCBI taxonomy): domain Eukaryota; kingdom Metazoa; phylum Chordata; class Aves; order Passeriformes; family Paramythiidae; genus Oreocharis; species Oreocharis arfaki. The sequence goes on from VZRR01006130.1 coordinate 150,346, forward strand.
GACAAATCGCTTCTAACCAGTGGAGAAATCCAGAGCCTGATATGAACTGCATGCATCAGTTTACAGCAGGGCAGAATCACACCCACTGCCTTCGGCTGGGACTGGCTGGTTTTTAAATGGACTTGAACATTCTGTGTTTCGTATTCTTGTCCACTAGCACTTTCCATGGGCAGTATTTTCAACAAGGAATGGTCCTCCTGCTTTAGGCACACAGGCAACATCCCACAATTAACCAACAAGAATAATTACACCAGTAAAATGCTTTCAACCTTTTGATTTACTACTCCTCAATCCTGCTGCTGTTATTGTAGTCCATGTCAGTGAGGTCCAGGGCATTCCAGGCAGCAGGGCTCTGTCAGGAGACAGTGTTCTCTTAAGCCACAGTTGTTTTGTTCACAAGAGCTGAGATCTCATGAATCTTTGTTAAGGGCAATTACCTTTCATGGGCGCATGTTCCAGGAAAGGGATGTTAGATGTCGCAAGCTTCCATCCCTGGACAAACTATAAGACTGCCAGGTTCATTGACATAACTTTTGGAATTCACAAATCATTGGTTGTGGTCTGATTTAGACCAATGTAAAATTCGAAAAAAAAAATTAAAAATGAACTAACCTGTGAATCGAAAAGCTCTGCTTTTCAGTCACCTGTATCCCCAGTGCTTTCCTTTTTAGAGGGTTATCTGCATAAATCCCAGGAAAGAATTGTGTAACACAGAGAAAGGAGAGTAGTTTGGATTTGCGTTTAGCAGAAATAAAGAATATGGTACTTAATGGGAGAGGGAGTGTCCTATCAGCTTAGCTCAGTAGGGTCTCACATGGCACAGTTTGAATATACACATTGGTACAGGGACTGAAAACTAGCCTGGTGATTTTTGGATATTATGTTACAAGCAGCAGAATTCCAGTGAAGGTTTGCAGGTCCCCAGAATTGCTTAGCAGGTATGTCAAATGAGGATCTAGAGTACACAAGCACACTGGAGGTCGCAAGTGCAAGGAGCCTTTGGTTACTGGAGCCTGATTCTTGCACAGAATGTGAACTGCTGGCAAGTCCGTGCCCAGGGATGTTGTTGTGAGCCAGTGCAGAGCTGCCACTGATGTGAACCTCTGCCTCTATTCTGTACAGGTTGGGTGATGCTGATCTGATCATGGCCCTTCTGTATTCCCTGGATCCCTAAGTGTCTCTGGGCCTTCTTATTGCTGAGTGCACTGCCTCCGGGGCAGAACTGAATCTCAAATGCATCTACCTTTTATTGACCTGGGAGTTTTGGCAAACACAAGTGAAGAAATTGAAATGGTACAAGGATACCTAGAGAAGTTAACTAAAAAAAAGACATTGAGGTGCTGGAGTGTGTCCGGAGAAGGACAACAAAGCTGGTGGAGGATCTAGAGAGTAGTCCTATGAGGGGCCAATTAGGGAGCTGTGGGTGTTTAGCCTGGAGAAAAGGAGGCTCAGGGAGACCTTATTGCTCTCTACCACTATGTGAAAGGAAGTTGTGATGAGGTGAGGGTCAGTTTATAGACCCAGCTAACAAGTGACACGACAAAAGAAAATGGCCTCAACTTGCAACAGGGGAGGCTTAGGTTGGAGCTCATGAAAAATTTCTTCACTGAAAGGGTTGCCAAGTACTGGAACAAACTGCCCAGGGAAGGGGTTGAGCTACCATCCCTGAAGGTATTTAAAAGACATGTAATCGTGGTGCTTAGAGACATGGTTTAGTGGTGAAGCTGGCAGTGCTGGGTTTATGATTGGACTTGATGACCTTAAAGATCTTTTCCAACCTAAACGATTCTATGAACTGAAAATATAATGACTTTGAGGCTGATAAAATGTAGACAAGCGATTTTGAGACAGAATTATGAGATAACAGGTGTCAGGGGCTATCTGGATGAGAAACAGAGTAAGAGTTTGCAACAATATCCAAAAACAAGCCTGTGAAGTCTGCACTGCAGCAGGTTAGCAACTGGAAACTGTTGGTCCATCCCTGCGGCTGTGACCACACGTCACATGCAGTTGCAGGCTTGCTGATAACAGAAATATGCCAACAGTTTGGCAAGATTTCAGAGAACAGGACCGGGGGAAGGGGTTCCCTTTCGAGCTCAGGACTCTCAGGCTTTGTCCATGTCACTCTTGGCACCTTCTGAGAGTCTGGGGCCTGAGGACCTTAAAAGGATTGAACCAAATTCTTTCTTAAGCTATTTCTAGATACAGAGGAACAGGTTTGCAGCAGACAACCAGCTGAGAGAATGGCAGCAAAACTCGGCTCAAACTCTGTTGCATAAGAAAGTAAGAAATTAACAAGGTGAGGAGTATCCTACTGTTCATATTTTTGGAAAACAGTAAGGGTGATCCCAGCAAGCATGAGGAAAAGTAGGGAGAAATGGAAGGACATAAGCAAGTCAAGGTAATTAGAAAACAAATCCTGCTAGAATGCAGAATAGTAAGTCCCAGGAGTCCTGTTACTGAAGTACTTTAAAATAGAAAGAGAAGAAAATGAGCAATCCTGCACTGACAGAGGGTAGGGAACTGTAAATATTCATCTTTTGATTTCTACATTAAAATTCTGAGAATAAGTCCTTTATTCAAAGATTTTGCCACAACTATTCTAATCCTACAATAGATTCATTTTTTAAAAATTTTTTTTGCTTGGCCATGAAAAATAAAAACTGAAAAATTTGTTCTCATGGCTCAAATTCAAATACAGTTTCTTGGGTTTCTGTGAGGTGGGGTGGGGTGTCCCTTTCCTAGGAAAAACAGAGAAAGATCTCTTTTACCTCTCACTTTTTTCTACCCCCTCCTCCCACCTGTGTGCAGGATCTGCATATTTAAGCTAGGTATTTAATTGGAATGTTTGTCTGCACAATGTTAGTAATTAAATCCATGAGCTTTGGCAGTCATATGAACTCAGCATTCTTTTCTAATGAGAAATTACGTAATCATTTATAGTCTGAACTGCATCTGTCATTTAAATCTGTTTGTAGTACTTCTTACCACGAACATGCTCATCCTGCACATGCTTATATTGATTCACAAAAATAATAATCTCATTAACTTGTTCTCAGTATAGAAACAACAGATCTCTCATGCCCTCAAAGCAACTCCTAAAACTGTCTGAACTCTTAAAGTAAAATACAACAACTCAAAAAGAGAAGACAGTATATGAGTCGCCTTTCACAAAGAATTTAGTGCAGCGACTTTGAGCAGTGATTAATATTTATGATCACAAACTTTAAAAAGTTGTTAAACAGATAAATTTGCTCAGGAACACTAATAACTTTTTAAATTATTATATAATGAAATAAAAAACAAGTTTCAGTCAGAATTGTATTTGGCTTAGACCGTGGGAAATAGAAAATTCAGATCCAAACTGTTTCAGAAAGTTCTGTGAAGGTTTATGTTAAAACCTGTCTTCCGAATTGCCCAAACAACATGCAAACGTATAGTCTCAAAATACCTTTTTAAACAACTTCTCAGAGATTGCAGCATTATTCTAATTTATTTTCCCTTCTCCATCTTCTCTGTACTCTCTTATACACTCTCATATATTCTCTTACACTATTTATAGTAGTGAACAATTTACAAGAGACATTTTTTTGTTTTAATGTTTGAAGTTTGGCATCAGATAATAATTTCTAATAAGCGGATGAACTGAAAAATCCCATCTTGCTGAATGAGCCTGTATCTAGCAGCCATTAGCTGGGACATACACAAACAGGAATATCAACTGGTGGTTTTGTCATGTGATCTCTTCCACTGCACATACAAATATAGAACATGACCATAAAAAGTAACAGAACATGCTCTCTGCAAAGTAATTTATTGCAGTTGATGCTAGATTGGTATGCTGGCTGGAATTACCTTCCTGGCTCCTACTATTTTCGCATATACAGATAATAGAGGCTGTGCACTGCAACAGATTCCAAATGAAAAAAATAACATTATTAACAAGAAGCAAAGCTCCACGAAGCAAGTTTTAGCACTATTGACTGTTTGAAAATGTTTGCTAGTGACTCATAGCACAAGTTAAAGAGCTAAATGAATTCTAGGACTTCGCTACTTTCATAGAGAGAAAAAAATACCACTTTTTGTATGATATATGTTTCTCTCTTTGCTGAGCACAAAAATATCCAAGGATTATTATAGATACAGGAGCTTTCTTTTTGTTTGAATTCCTTATTCATTAGTTTGTAAGCTGCAAGAGCTGAGCTAATTTATTTTTCCAGCACATTTTCCCCTCCCTCTTTTTTTTTTTAAAGGCACCATGTATGACATCCCAACATGACAGGAACTCAGTAAATCCCCTCAGTCTCCACACCGCTGTCTCTGAATGTCTACAAAGCTACTATGCCATAATCGCAACTCACTGGCTCATTCACAGCTTTACATTATAAAGCAAACAGTCTAGACAGCTGAATGACAGAATTACTCTCTTTTCTCTTGCATTTATAGATATGCTGTCATCTTCATTTGCTTTTCTCTACTCTGTGCATTCTGATACACTAATGATCAGCTTTCCTGTTTGGATTCCACACTGACTCCATGGCTCTAGGCTATAAATACAACTGGAGCCAAGATGACATCACATCAATAAGGTCCTGGGGGAGCAGGGGGCAGGACCCCTATTTCTTTCCTTCTCCTGGATAAGCTGGTGATTACCAGCTTTTTCAAAATGGTTAACCAATGTGACTTTACAATACCATTTTTTTTCCTCATTAAGATGGAGATATAAAAAACCTAATGCCTGGAACCACCACTCCCTGAAGTGGGAAAAAAATATTCAATTTGTACAGAATAGGCAGCCTTCAATTATTTTCACATCTGTCCATATTCTAATTGAATGTATCTGTGCAAAAAATATATGCAAAAACAAGAAAAAGAATGAACAACAATATGTCTTTCAATGTCTATAAAAATGTGTAGCTAACAGTCTTCAAAAAAACTTAAGTAACTGGACTGGGTTTGTTCTCACCGATAAAGAAACGTTAGTCTGTAATATTCCTGGTATTTTAACTTTGGAATGATGTGTACACATATATCATGTGGCACTTCCTCTGTGCTGAAAGACAGTTAAATGATAAAAGTGTACTTTCTTGCCTTCAACAAGCTGCAGAAATCTGTGCAAGCCTGATAATGTGCAACTAAGACATACGGATATGGATGCCCTGCTCTGGTGATATTTAAGACAAGGTTTTTATTATTTGTTGCTTTTCTTAATGCTTCTGTAACCATCATTCTGGATTGCTGGAGAACCTCTTTTTACCTCTACTCTTATTTCTTTTGTTTTGTTTTAGTGTGTTTTGTTGACATTTTTAAATGAAAATTTCTAAACCTTGCAGTTGAAAAAATATCAAACTTGACCTCTGACTTGAGGTCAGAAAGTTGTAAGGGTAAGAGTAGGGAGAAGCCACTGCCATTCTCACTGGAAAAGCAGAGAAAATCCTACTGATAGCACATGAGCACAGGAGTCCAAACCAGGACCCACAGCTTATTCTTGTACCAGAGCTGGGACAATCCCAACACTTCAGAACATTGCATTACATTATGGGCCATCGGAAACTGTCCACTGGGGAATATTTTACCTATGAACATGTAGAATTTTGTGGGCCACTGGGTGCCATTGTATTCACAGCCAATATAAATGACTGCTCGAGGCCTGTACCAATGGGAATTTTGCCTGTTCTGTGTGAGCTGTGACCCACTTTTACTCACAGAGAGCAGGGACAGCTGGAAAAACAACTGATCCCTTCTTGCTTGGAACTCTAAAGTCTTGCCTGAAATATGCATGCTTTTTTTTTTCTTTTCCTTGAGTACCCTTGCCATTAAAACATACTGATTAGAGAAACTTCTAATTCGTGTCTTTAAGACCAATAGTGACAGCAAAACTTCAATAAATTTTACCATGTGCAGAGAGTTCTGATTTGCAAAAATGGAGTTTAATGAATGCACTTTGGAACAGGGAACTAGTGGAAAAAGGCAGAACTGAAGGCCACGATGAGACTGTGCAGGGGAAGATTTCATTTTCTGCATACTCCAAGGAGGAAGGTTCAAGGGTGGTCTCACAGAAGAGCTACATGATGGCTATTCCCAGGAATCATACAGTGCTATTGGCCCTGAGCCTTCTAGAAACTACAAATGAGATTCATAACAACTCCACAGCTTCCCTGAGCTTTCTAGTGAGGAGAGGACTTAAATAGCTGCCACTAAAACAAATATATAAATCAACTCGATAAAAGTTGATTTTTAATTTTCTTGACAAAACGTTTTGCCTTCCTTCCAGAATTGGCCTAACCTGAACCTCAGTTTGGGGAATACTGAGTGTATGGGCCAATACTGGTTTTCTCTCACTAGCTTATAGCCTGACTTCAATGTCTACCATGCAGCATCCCTGGGGGGCTGGCAAATAGCCATTCAATTGCTTGGAATCTCCACCTTCCAGAGAAAGACTGATCCCACTTACACCTGTAAAGTGGAAACTTCCTTTGCTTTCTTTAATGATCTCATATGTATCAGTACAGAAAAGGTTCTTAACCCTGGCCCATGGCTTTCTGATTATTACAGCACTATGCCTATAAAAGTGAAAGCAAGCCTGTAAGTGCACTGTATAAATAAAGGAACAAACAAAAGCAAATGCAGGATCGATAACATACGAGAACACAGGCTTTTTCATACACTGCCTCTTGAAACTCCAGGTCACTTTCCTTACCTCTTGAGGCTCTTGACACTGAGATGCTAACACCAAGAAAGATCTCTGCGCTTGGAAAGCAGCACGCACCATCTCTGCCTGTAACAAAAGGAGGAATATAAATTAAACCTTAGCCTGTAACCTCCAATGCCTCTTTGCTGCAGCTGAAAGTCAAGTGTGACAGCTCAAATCTTCCTTGCTGATTCTCATCTAAATCACAGCAACACTGACTGGAAGAAATGTATTAAAGTATGAAATGTATTAAAGTACTAGCTTAGCCATAAATTTTTTTTACACTTAAGGTTAAATTCTCTGTCTTCTTCAGACAGGAAATAAAATGAGTTGATAAGCAGGCTTTTAGTTGTAATTCCTATGCTTAGTCACAGAAGGACTTGATTTTAACACTTCACAGTACGTCTAGGCATTTTAATCGTGGTGCTTACACCCAAGTGCATCGCAGGAACTTATTACCACTGGGAACAGCAACCTGCAAGTTTTGTGTTGAACTGCAGCTTAGGTTGTGGTGATGTTTAGGATGAGCTGAGTTTGGCACATTTGCTAAGGGACTGTGCTGTAATTCATTGGTACCCCATGATCTGTGGGCAGACTCTTACGATTGATGGCCATGAGAGATGGTGGCTGAAGTTTTTTGGGCAGTTCTCCACTCACAGAACTCTAGAATTCATGTTAAAGCATGCTTACGTTACCAGTGTGGATGGGTGAAAAATTTCTACACTCCTGGGTGTTTCCTAATGTTCAAATTTCTGGTCTTTTTTGTTTATTTGAACCCTACACATTTTCTGTACATTCAGAATGATACACATTGATTAGAATCAGTATTTCAGTGTCACCTCTACCTCCTCCAGGTGGGTGAATAGTGACTAGGAGAAAGCGTTACTGGTATAGAAAAGAATTATTCATAACTAGTATATATTGCTAAATAAAAAACAAAACAAACCAAATGCTGTTAAGTTAATCTAATATGAATAGGTACATTTATAATCACTTTGTGAAAGGGTGGGGAAGCTCACGCTATTTTTCCTTGGGGTTTTTTCAATCTAAAAAGAAAACAAGGAAATTATATATACAGGTTTATGTGGATGCAACTTAAAATACATAAAAGTCAGGAAATTTTACGCTGTAGCAAAATAAGACAGCCAAATTGTGTTTATTCATCTTAAAATGTGATGGCATGAATAAAACATAATCTGTTAGGATGAAAGTCACTGCAACGAAGATGGTAAAAGAGACCCAGCTTGGACAGTATTTAGGGAGAAAAGGATAATATGGTCTGACAGGCTGAGATTTGGAAGGGTGTAATCATCTCTATAAATAGATAAAGAAATAAATAATAAGGGAAACTTAAATTTTCCAGCCAGAGATATAAATACCATCAATAATAGCAGGGTTTAGATATTCTTATACATTTCAGATGACTGGTTTTTTGGTACAAAAATTCGTAAAACAACAAAGTGAGGGGTTATTTTATGCTTAGGGGTTTTTTCGTGTGTGTGAGGAGAACCTTGTACAAGAGCTGAAAAAACCTGATGTTTCTGAGGAGGAAGTGATTATGAATGAATTCAGTGCTTCTTAAATTGCAAGATGGACAAAAATAAATCTGTAACTAAGGCTTGGTATAAGGCAAACTTTTAGAAAATAAAAAAAATCAGTGAAAGAAGATGATTGGCCTAAGGAACTTAATGATTTGAATGCAGGAAAGGATGGGTTTACATTGAGAATGGAAATAATCTGTGTGCACTGAGCAGGAGGGAGAAATTGTAGGAAACGGTTAGAATCTCTAAATGAACAAATAATGAAAGCAATATACTAAGAATAGGTACAAGACCCTCAAAGAGTGAGAGGAGGCCTGGATTATCAAGCAGAACTTCTTTTCAGGCATTGTAACACATACTAGTAAAGGAATGATGATAAAGGCTTTGCTGAACTGTACCTTGAACGGGAAAGTAAAACAAAGACGTATTTTTAGCTACTGGAACAATAAAGAAATAAAGCAATGAAGTGAGGCCCTGACACTGCTCTGAAGGGCAAGCTGAGCGTGTCTATACTATTCTTGATTTATAGATTATCTGTTGCTGAATAAAATGTTCTTCCCCAATTTCAAGGAAGTCGATGTACATTAAGATATTGAAAGGATAGCTAAGGAGAATGATGGCAAATCAATGGGAATTAGATCATTTGAAAGGGAAGTCAAATATACCTAACTCAGTGTGACAGAACCATTGGGTCCATATTATCTTTTTTCTAGACTACTGAAGACACTGGCATATGGAAGCACAAGTAGAAAAGATTTTAAATACCTGTCATTTGGAGACAGTACTAGAGGATGGAAATACGCAATGACGGATTGGGCAAATATGCCCAAGAAGAAGGAGGGAAGTTATGTCAACTGATATCATGACTGTTAGCTTGCCTTCAGCATCATGAACATTCAAACCAGATTTGAAACAAGTGATTAAAACACATCAAAATTAAAACCAGGAGAAATTACAAGGGGATTACCTGTGGTTGAAATCCTTACTTTGTTTCTCAGACAAGGATAATGTGTCAGATCTAGTATATTTGGGTATCATATAAAATGCTTATGATGGGTCCTCACAGGAAACTCATACTTTGAGTGGAAATAACACAAATTAGTATTGAAATTCTTCAGTTAGATAAGAAGCTGGATAAGCAGAGGCAATAATAAGGTATATCACAGGGGGTGTAAACTGAGAGGAGGGAAGTTGCTGGTTGTGTTTCTTAGGGATTAGTTTTAGGAGCAGTAAATATGTTTATTAGTGTTGTAAGAGCAAGAACTAGGTGTGCCCTCATAAAATTCCTAAGCAACTCAAAGTTAGGAGGTTTTAACATGATCAAGAAGGACTCACTCATCACTTGAGAAGAGTAAGACAATTTTGTTGGCACAGATAATATGAACTGGATAAAGTTTTGCAATCCTCCCTGTTGCCCCTTTAAAACAATGCATAACTGTGGGTGAGACATAAAACTGATAAGGTAGAAATGCTGAAGACTGGAAAATACAAGTATAAAAGCCAGGGAGCTGGCTTTGTGAAAAGAGCTTAGGCAGTTCTACAATGGATGTGGCAAAGTATTTTTAGCAGATCTACAGAAGTGTTAGTACCATTGGAGAGAACCTCCTCTGGAATTCTGTGCACAGAATTAACACAGTCACCTGTGTTTAAAAAGATGATCTTAAATCAGAGTTGACACCGAGACAACCTACTTGGATTTTTAAACCAATGAATATCTGTCATACAAAGATAAAATCTGAGTTTCACTTACTTTTCTTAGCAAGAGAGAGGCTGAGGAATATGACAATTCTTTCTCATAGACAATGCAAATAATAGAGAATGAAGAAAATGGTAGTGTCAGCACAGGATTACAGATCTGAAAACTGGGCCAGGAGTAAACATGGTCTCAAATTTATAAGATTTCTAGCAATCCAAAAAGTGAAGTACAGAAGGTATCTTTCAAATTCCTCTAAAGAGGAAGCATTATTTTAAGACAGAGCTTTAAACGCTCTTCAAACAGATCATAAACATGAGCAAAGAGTCCTTAGATATAGAAAGTTAAGATTGTTTATTGGGTTCTTGAACACATACTGAGCTGTAACATCAATGAGGTTTGAAAAATGTGTCTGTCTGGCACTTTGCCTACACTGCATTAAATACACACTTTTGGGATCCCAGTGGTCACTATGGAGGCTGAAGAGGATTTTTTTCTCCACTCTGAGTACAAAGTGACAACTGGTTTCTTGTCTCATTGTTAATTTCTTTTTGATGAAGCAATGGAATGTGATCAGAGCTGGAGACAGACTGTTGGATGATACACACTGATGTTCCTGAAAGACTGACATTCCTTGACTATGCCTCATATGTGTGTGAAAACTGTTGTCGGATGCGGAACCAAGATCAATTTCTCCTCCAAAACTGTATCACTCCTCCTTCTCTACGGGAGAGGGTGGCCAAGGCCACTTTCTCAAAATGTCTGGGAACTGTCTTTAAGAAATCTTGTGCTACTGAGGGCACACAAGCCATAGGTAACACTCTTTCAAGTTACCTGTGCTACATTTAAATGGTGGCTTCTTGCATTTTTTATTATCCAAAATTTATTTCAAGATATTTGAAATATTCAGTTGTCAGTGGACTATATATCGATTGCAAGGCTTGTGCTATGTGTCCAAAATTTATCCAGTCCCAAAAGCTTTTAATTGTGTAGGGATCAGAGCACCCTGATCTCTCCCCTTTGAATGTAAATCTCAAAGGATCGTGCTAATACAGTATTTACATTTTACAAGACGAATTTTATATGAATTCTGCCACAGCGACTTCCTTCTTTCTGCAACAGCATTAAAAACAGCTTTCAGAGTTTTCCTGCTGCTGAGCATGCCATACTTCTTTCCCTGAGCCCCTTCAAAGCAACAGAAGAGCTTCTTCTCATTAAGAATGCATTAGTTCAGTCTATCACCATTCCAATTTTTCCTTGTAGCCTTTCAGATGTGCCACTTCACTGCCACTCCTTGTGCTTAGCAGCCAGGCTGTGTAGCCAAGCAGGCAGCATTACACTTCTAGAGAGAGGTAACTCTTTCATGAGACCTCCCCAAAACCAGTGAAGATTAATGAGTGAAAATGCACCAGAGGGGATCTTTCTCAACAACTTATGTGGCTCAGACAAAAGACTATCATAGAACAAATCAGCTGAAACTCTTTCAGTTATATTCAATTATAGTAATGAAGCCTGAGTGTCAAAAATAGATTGGAATCCTGAGTAAATTTATCAGAGTAGAGTACACCACCAACTTGCACACATCATCAGCAGACAAAACCATTTTGGAGCAACAAATAATTGACATCTAAAAACTCTGGGTAATCCTTTTGGCATTCTTGGGATTATACACAAACACATTAATCATCAGACAGATTCCTCAGCTGAGGTGAATATTTTGAAGGAATCAAGTTCCTCAAAGCATTTCCTACTCTGCTTTTAGCAATTTGTCCTTGAGGCTGGAGGAGACGGCTGTGACTTTGGACCTGAATGCCAGGACCACATGGCATCTTATTCACCACCCCAATTTCCCCACTGGTAAAATGCAGAATAAGGCATCTTAATCCTTCACCTCAGGTATGTTTGACAGCTGACTCAGGTGACTGATATGGCTGGAAGAGCTGAAGTTTGATATGTAACGCCATGACAGCCCAATTCCATGCCTGTGGAAACCTGTGGCTGACTACAGTGAGCGACCTCTCTGTTACCACTGCAGTAACAGCACGGACTGGCCTCTCCTCAGTTAAGCCTGCAGAAGTCAGTCGAGGAATCATACATATTTAGAAATACTATTTTAAATAGCAACTGGTTTAACCTCCTCTGTCATAACATAATGCCAACTTCTAATATTTGTCAGAAGCCACTGCTTCAAAAATTGCCAGAGGCTCTGTGAAATATGTCTAATGAAGACAACACTGCTGACCTGTTTGAAGGATCATGAGTACAGATACCACTCAAATTTGCACTGTTTCAAACTGAGTAGATGTAGATGAACTGGACCTGAATTTTAAATTCCCAGTTTGCTTTGGCAAAGTTCAGTTCTCCAGAGCACATGTGGTTTTAGGATCTGTCTCTTTCTCATTATAAATGTTCTGTTCAATCTAAGTCAACCATCACTCTGGTATCCAAGTACTGATATATACAAATATTATTTATGTGCCACGCAAGCTACAAGAACAAACAGGCATATGCACTCAGATCTCAAGTTATATGTAAATTCACTAGCTGAAAAAAAGTAATAAAACTAAATAGAAGAGAAACAAACATAGCATTTCCTAATGAAATTTAGTCATGAAAATTACCCTATTGACCTGATAATACTAAATTTGTCAAATGTTATTGTATTTAAGACCATACTTCCTCAGAGTCATAGCATTTAAAAGCACAATGTAAATATCAGAATCCACTGGACTTCTGTTGTTGAAGAATATTACATACCTGCACATATATACATGCTAACATTAACAGAGATAATTAGCAAATCAAGATACAGTTCTAGATAGTAAAGAGGACACAAGGGATAAGAAATGGGATTTAGTGGTCCTGAGTTCAAAATGCAGCTTCTGCAGAAAAAATTATGGTCCCTTGTATCTAGCAAAAGACAAAATGACTGACAGCAAATGACAACTACAGATAGAGCTTCATTGACCCCAGCCCTTCTCTAAAATGGACAGCACTGCCAGAGGAAGAGACACAGTTCGTCTTTCACATTTTGCTTTCAAAAGCCTCTTCAAAGTGAAGTGGTGAAATGGGTGGTGGCTTGAAAGGAGAGGAAAGAAATGGCAAAAGAATGGAGTTTAAATTAAGATGGGGCTGCCACAGAAGCCATCCACGCCAGCTAAAGAGACAGTATTTATTTTGAACAGATAATTGGCTGTTAAGAGATTTTTAAAAAATTGGATCAAGTGCTAAAGAGTCACTGGCAGTTCTCCAAATAAAGCATTTTTTATTCTGGAAAATGAAAAGTATAAAAAGAAAAAAACTGTCACCTTTCTCTTACTGGTCCATGAAGAAAACAGAGTTGAAATTCAAGTCAAAATTGAAGTCAGTGGGAGATTTGCCATTGGTTTTCACAGAACTAGACACCACCTGAGATATTTTCTTTTCTATTTTCAAACAGATACATTGACTACCACCAATCAGCTGTCCCCTATACTGGGGTTTTCGGTGTTTTTCAGCCTTCATGGCTATGTCTATATTAGGGAATTTTTGTTAAAACTTCTCAGCAGTGCTATTGCCTGTACAGTACCAATCAGTGCTATCAATTGTTCCGGTGCTGGTCTCTCTGGGTGTTTATATCTGCCAGTGTATTAAACACTGTGTCATGTAACTGTGCACAGTGCTGGTCAGTATTACTTGTTTCAGAGCAGCATCTGTATTTCAGTTCATTAACTTTACTTTTTAGTAAGCTTTGCTGTGACTGAAACCACCCAGAGCTCTTACCTCTGGTGGAGCTCAAACCATACTGTTCTTAAAGATCTCTTAATGCTAATTAATGATGTAAGATAGATGGAATTGTTTACAGTAAATTGCTGCTGCCATTTTATTTCTCCATTTGAAACGTGAACTGTGCAGATGAACTGGAGTAAAGGCACCACAGTTGTTTTTACATTAATTACAATATTACTGCCTTGGGTAAAGAATATACATGTTCTGCACCTTTTGCAGCAATAAAGTTTGCCACAGTGTTCCAGAATTTCCTCTAAACTCTCTCAATTTTGAATGACGTGTGTCTCTCTGATTGATTTCGAGGGACTGTTAACTTTAAAACCTAATGAATACTACTTAAATGTCAGCTTTGTTAATTAATTAATTATTAATAGCAAGAACAGTCAATTATTTTGTTCATCTGTCACTGCTTCAAACGCATATAAATATTTTGCTTTATGGCCATTGCAGCTATTTATTACTGCCAAGTGAAGCAATAGGAGATCATAGTCTCCAAAAACGTCTCTAATAACCTTTGCCGCCCATAACAGAGGAAGAACAAGGCCAGACCAAAGCTGTTGACTAGCTGATGCTTTCCTAAAGCTCAGGCTGCCTTTTGTCTTCCAGATTCACAAATTCTTTACAAACCTCTTTGACAACAGCCAAAAATCTGCAACTCTCTTGATCTCTGTTCATTTCAACTTTTACACAGAAGTTCCAGAAAGACATGTAATGTACTGATAGTTACGGATTCCAGAAGATTCAGCATAGAAAAATGCTGAGAATTGTGTGCAAAAATAAAAAGTCCACTCATTACTCAAGATGTGGTCTATTTCCAGATTAAAGTGTTGGGGGTTTTTCAACACCTTTCTTTTCTGAGCAGTTTCGAAAATGTTCAAGAATTCAAGTCTGCCATTTCCATCACAGACTGCTGTCTTCTGCAAACAGCCAAGTCACCTACTGGAGATCTCCAAGACATGTCACTGCACAGCACACAGTCATGACCTACATTTAAAGGCCTCCAGATGCATAGAATTAAAAGGTGCTATTGTCACATTGCTGCACCTGATCTAGATGTAAGCACCCGATCCCTGGTGCTTCTCTGTAGACTGGACACAGACACAAAATTGTTTGTCAGCAGTGCAGGATTTGTGCTGTCATTTTCTGCCTCTGTAATCTGCCATTAGTGATCATCACAGAAACAAACAACAGATAAAAAGAGCCAAACATTTTAAAAACAAGTATAAAACCACCATAAGAACAAATGGCTTCTCTCCAGTGCAGAGGAAGCATTACTAAAATCTATGAACCAGGCCACCATTGTTGGCTGGAGCTTCTAATAACCGAAGACTGTCAATAGTATATTTTATGCATGTTAGGGTATGAGTAACAGCAATCAGTGATAAGCGGGATTTGACCTGCCTCAAATTTGTTAAATAACCTAGGACTCCTGCGGTAAAAGGCTTTCCCAGGGGGAAAACATTTAAGTAAAAACATTACATGAATATTCTTCGTATCACGTCAGAGGTTATGCCGTAACAAAATGGTAATTTTTTTCAGTAATCTGTATTAGAGAGAGTAGACAGAAAGCACCTCAACCTGCATAGGGAGGAAGTTGGCCACAGTCTTCCCGAGAGAGCTCTTACAGCTCTTCATTCTGATTAGCCTAACAAAACAAGCAGGTTTCTCCAAGAGAGACAGCAAAGGGAAAGCAGCTCAGTTCGGGATTTCACTGAAGAACAGAAAGTGGGGTACATGGAAGTTCTGCAGCCCTTCAAAGCTTCTAGTTTCTTCTGTTACCTGGAGCTACATTATGTATCTCTGAAAAGTGCATTACTTCTTTAAATAATCAGGAACTACATACAAGGTACTGAAGTGATGAAGTCCTAACTTTGTTATTTTCAAGATGAACAGTTTTTTAAATTCAGGTGCCTTTTTTTCCCCATGAACATCTGAGCTCAGAATTCTTTGGAGGACCTGGCTGCCAGTGTTGAGGAACTATTTGTGGAAAAATCTCGTTTCCCTGAGGAAAAGCAAACCTACATTTCCTCCATGGAACATACCCTGTAAGCCAGCACATCAGAGAACCACAGAGATCTCAGGGCCTGCAGCTCTCATTGTGATCTGCACAAATATTGCTGCGCTGCTTGCAGGCACTCTGGTTATTTCTCTGATGGACTGTTTTGCCCCTGAGGCTTCTGCTAAGCAGCCCCACTCTCTATCCCCACCCAGCTATTCTGCCAGAAGCCCTTCTCAGTGAAGGTCCAAATCCATACTAAGGAAATTTCAGAAAAAGACTACAATTTCACAGGCCTTAGGATGCCATTCATGCGTCCCTGATTTAACAAATACAAGTTCTAGGAAGTTCAGACGCTTCTCCCTGTAAATTAAAAAGGTTACAGCACTTCTTGAGGTGCTACTTAATAAACATTCTTCTAGCAATGTTCAAAGAGCATCCTGCTGAAGAACTGATTTCTTGACTTTCTCTGTCTGACCAAGTTGCCTAATAAAGACTGGAGAATCACTAATTTCTAAGAAATTGTACTATCTTTAGAGAGAAAGCTTGGGAAAATAGGTCCTTATATTGAAAAGACTTTTTGTATGTTCTGCTTCTCATGCATTTCAAGACAACTGGTGACATTGCCCACATACCTCGCTCTGAAGTAGTCCCACTGAGCTCCCTGAAAGCAACTCAAAGGCTAAAAGTGCCAGAACTTCTCTCCTTGTAAATTCACTTCCACTTTTATCACCTTGAAAGAATCCCAGGCCCTCAAACAAAATTTGCTAACATGGAAGTAAGTTCAAAACTTAAAGCTCAAACGTCTATAATAATATTTAGTATTTCTTCCCACCTGAACCATATTTTCCTTTTCAGAGGTGCTAAATAACAAAAGCCTACATGTACTTGGAGAGAGAGCCTCAGCTTCTCTGAAAGGTAAGGATACAATTGAAAAACAGATCTGAACTAAGGTGGTTTTTTAAAAAGAACATGTATTAAAGCAACATGAAAAAGTTATTTCAGCCCCAAAGTTCTACATAAAGATACTAAACGAGTCTTTTTACTGTATTTCTGGGATTTAAAGTAAAACACATAATTGAACTTATGAAACTGTGCACCAATACTTAAACTGCTTTGCAGTTCAGATTAAATGTGGAAATACATAGTTCAATTTATGGGTATCAGTAAACTAAAAGAAGTCAGCAGTGACAGTGACATGGTTTAATCTATCCTAATGGACTCTTCAACATTCAGAAATGTGACCATATTGATCATGCAATTCAAACTGGATAAAAAGAGGCAATGCACATTTGTGGCCACATTATACCCTCATCACTCCTGACAGCACTCCCAGCTTATTTAAAACAACATTCAAACCACACACTGGTTTCCCTTGTGGCTTAATTCTCATTATTCACTGAACTCCTTTTTACTAGAAACTGACTGAAGAGCCAGATTCTGAGCTCATTGTTTGGTTTTTTGCTGACGACAACGAACAGCTTTCTCAGTTTCCAAGCCCAGCATTTCTATACACTGAAAACAGTTGCAACCACCAACTAGCAAAATAAAAGCAGGTCAGGGATGGGAAGGCAGAGGAGTGAAAAGAGCATACACGTGCTCTCCAGAAAGAATGAGACTGAAAATCAATAAAAGACTTACTCATAGCCTGTAGGAACAAATGACATCATTCAAGCATGTGTTCCGAAACAGAAAAAAATGGGGAAAAAACCCAGCCTTCATGGATGTATATTTCTCAGCTTGAAACAAATGGGTTTAAATTACGTTACTACTCCCAACTCCTAATTTTCACCAGAGAAATAAGAACTACAAGCACCAGTAAAAAGAATTTTTGGTCACAAAAGATTCATGCTGATGACAATAGCAAGGATGCTGTCTTGGTTTTTCTGATGGTTCAAGATAGTGTAACTTGGCAGTGGTTCACTAGGAATTACTGCTGTGAGAACCACACACCTCACTGTTGTGAGGCTGAGCGCCTGAAATGACTGCCACCTATGACCTCTAGATCCTGGACTGCTTTAAAACAGAGAGAAAAGTAACAGTCTGATTACCATACCAAGTCTTCCTCATGGACCTCAGCTCTGTGCCAACTCCCTATTTCCAACCATCCCTAATAAGATTTCTCCTGACTTTACACTAGCAAGTGTCCTAGGCAATGGCTTTGCAACAGGCTCGTGGAGACACCCTCACACTGTATTTGTGGCTGCGAGTGCAGGTGGTTCACACTCTAAAGCTATCTGTGATTTAGCTCGCTCTTTTAGTCATATAATTTTATCACCTTGTGATTTCTGGTTAAGCTGACACAGTGGTTTTCAACTTGTGGAACACTTATGCCTCTAGTCTGTACACTACTTCTCCTGGAAAACCCCCAAGAAAAACTATTTTCCTGCCAGTTGACTGAAATATTCTCTTAAACGGCTTC
Organism: Oreocharis arfaki; assembly: GCA_013398015.1. Taxonomy (NCBI): domain Eukaryota; kingdom Metazoa; phylum Chordata; class Aves; order Passeriformes; family Paramythiidae; genus Oreocharis; species Oreocharis arfaki. The sequence goes on from VZRR01006130.1 coordinate 168,457, forward strand.
AATGAAAAAATTTTATAGAGGATAGCAAAATTAGCATGAGCTAAAGCATATGATCAGTTCTGACTTTGACTTAAAATGGCCAAAAATATAATGTATGCCTTGATTAATTGCTCCATTCATTAAGTAAATTGATTGGTAAAACATAGACCTTATATCTAGCCTGACCACTGAATATTATTCTGAATTCATCTGGTCAATTAAAGAACCCTTTATGATCAGATTTTTTTTTCATAAGGGCAACTTATCTAACATTTTTTAGGGCAAACATGATGGATTTTTCTTTAGTTTTGCACTGCATATAAAGTTTCCCACTCATATAATTCTGATACCTTTTTTTAGCATCCTTAGGAGATCAGAAAATCCCATTGTACTGGGTAACCATATACGCATATAATCCTTTTTAGGGGGCAATCATTTTAGACCTTGGTCTAAAATGGTCCATAATGGTCCCTGATCAACTGCACTACTTTGAAATCAACTGCTTATGGATTAAGTCAGGAACTACTCCATATGCAAAAACACCCCATGAAAACAGGTTATGAATAACTCTTGACAGCCTTGAGTGTCTGTATTTCTAGTTTCTTATGTTTCTGAGGAAATGCCATATGGAATATTCTCATTATATATTCCCACCACCATCCCTCCTAAATTTACAGGTGCATGTTTCTTGTGCCAACAATACACAACTAAATGCCCAGTATTGGCCACCATGGCATGTATTTTTCAATACTGTCTGTCTGACTTTTATCTCTTCCTTGCCTTTTCAAGTAATAAGAAAAAGAAGTGGTATTTACTTCAATGTCAGTGTCAAGAAACTAACAGCCTGATCCAGGTCCCATCAAAATTACTGGAAAACCTCCCACTCCTTCAGGGAGGTGTTGTTCTAGACTTGGAATGGACAGGTCCTTCATGCCCAGGAGCCATCTTTATTCCCAAACAGGTGTCTTACAGTCCAACAGGTGCAAGCATGTCTGCACACCACTGCACCTGACTCAATAAATCCTGCTTATTTTGAAAGCCAGACTCAATCCCTAGGCCATATGGGAAGTTGTCTTTTGGAACAGCACAATCAAAAACTGTAAAACTCCCAGAAATGTCAGGTTTTTTCTAAACTAACCTCTAAATTAGCCTCTTGGTTAGATTGTACATATTGCGTTTCTATCTTTCTTCTCCTATTAAAGTGAACATTCTTTATTGCTTACGTTAGGAAGGATCTTGTAGTACATACACAGGGTGAGAAACACAGCTGAATTAGCATTACAAAATCAACTTTAACATTGACAGATTTCCAAGGTTGATGATTTGATTTGATTTAATTTTCCCATTTGGTGGACAACATTACCATTTTCTATACCTAAGACTCTTTCTCCCAGCTGAGTGCACGATGTATGCTGTCAAAAAGATGTGTCTTTTTATTCTTTTTTTATTTATTCCATTTTTCCCAATCCTGCAGCAGCACCTTGGTTCGGTGTTTATTCCGTGTGGCAGAAAATACCTCTCACAGAAATGCAAAGGCAGCCTGACAGCAAGCTTCTCTTTGGGCATGTTGACATCATCCTCCTCTCTGAGCTCTAATTCAACTTTCAACACAATGCCTAAAACCACACAGCCTCTGAGCACAAAAGATGAACACGAGAATACACTTGTGCATTCTGTTGCCCTGTAAGCAAATTGCCTTGTCAATGAGGAATCAGTCAAATAATGGATTTGATACTCTGCATTTAGATTAGCTAAGATAAGGTGCAAAAGTGGGGGTTTTTTGGTGCAGCACAGACAGCAGCACATCCTGTTCAAAGTTCAGGGCTATGAACGTCATTGACTAATTCTTCAGCATCCTTTACACGAAAAGACAACATGCATAACTACTTTTTGAAAAAAAAGNACTAATTCTTCAGCATCCCCTACACGAAAAGACAACATGCAGGTATTTCATGTGTCATAACTACTTTTTGAAAAAAAAGAGGAAGGTAGGATTTTTTAACTTCACTGACAGTCCAAACCAGAGTGGCACTTTGCAAAGTGCAAATATACCTCATAAAACATATCTCCTGCTTTCAGCTCTCTGTTTATATTTATGTGGACTTTACTGGGAAGAAGAAGAGAAGAATGTCACTGCTTTCATTTAATAGAAAAGGAAAAGAAATTCTCTGGGTACATTCATACGACACTTGTGGGGTGGACATCGCTTTCTCTGCTCACCATGATAAGAAACCAGTGCATGCACACAGAGAACTCCTGCAGATTGGATAACATGCTGTGAATTACTTCTCTGTGCTACCTTGTTCATGCAGTCATACATGTAATGGATTGCATCTAAACTCTCTTCCAATAAGGAGCAAGTGAACCAACAACCACTTTATTTCAGAATGCTCCAAGCTGTTTCAGATCCTGTCTTGAGCTCTGCATTTCAGCAGCTGGAAGTTGATGGAAGAGAGGAGGGAAAAGGCATCCATATTTTCATAGTTTTCCATTCCAAGATAAATAGCTTGGATGAGAGAAGAGGGAACATAAATGAATCACACAGACAATCTGTTCTTTCAACTGGTGGGGTTGGGAGGTTAAAAGATTTTTACAAATAAACATTTTTTAAAAAGGCAAGTATTAGCTTATGTGTTTGACAGAAGGCTGTAATTATGCCCTGCTCTGTACCACATAAAATACTAAAATATGGAAACGTGAGGTTATCTATCCTTCTCTTGTAGAACCAGTACATTCTTTTCCTATCGTGATGTCTCATCTGGTACATTATTCAAACTCAAGCCAAAGTACTCCACCACTCGAGATACCACATAAACAAAAATAATGTGAAGAAGCTCATAATAAACACATTACAAAAATTTACTTCTTGGCCTTCTAAAGTCTTGCTTGGTTTGCTCTGACAAGAAGAGCCCATCAAACCTGCTTGACCAGCTTCTTCAAAGGGACACAATCTAAAGGGAGACTATGTCTTCCACAAGCAGCTCTTTGTCATCCTTAACACATTTTCTGCACTGCTGGATTCATGGCCTATGCTGTAGAGTCACAATCTGTTTTATATTGATTTTGAATTTCCCTCATTCTGACAGAAGGATGGTTTGGTGTTGGCACATACGGTGAGTCAGCGTCAGGACTGTTATAACCTGTAATAGCTGGTGACAGCCTCCAAGACACTGGTATCTCAGGCCAAAGACAGCTGGTTGCTAGCAGTCCTGGCCACACTCGCTCTCTCACTGACTTCACATGCTCTACAGTTATGACACGGACAGCAGAAGGTGGTTTCATAAAATCTGTGCCTGCAGTGGACTTCGCATTTCATAGAAACATCCATATAATCACCAGATCTTTATTCCACAGTGACAGAACAGGGAAAAGATCTTACCTTAGCTGTTTAGGGTAATTTGTTTTAAATAGAATATGTAAAAGCCTAACCATTCTCCCCGTCTTTTAAAAACTGGTTCATTTCTTCAGTGCAGTTGACCTCAGAGATTCGCCACTATGTGTACTGTAATTTCAATGAGAAATATGTTGCTCTCAAGATTGAGCCTAAGCAGAACTCTGATAAACTAATCCTTGTAAAATCCACTGTGCTGCTGTGTTTAGCAGAGCCAGAAGCCAGCTAATAGTTCTTTTTTATGGTTTGTTTGTTTTGTTCCCTTTCAATAGACTTTTTAGAGCACAGCATGCTGAAAAAACAGGAATGGGGCTCCCCAACAGATATCAGTTATGTCTGTATTCTTCCTTTTGCCAGGCACACAAACCACACAATCGTTACAGCCATCAGCACAAAACACATCATGTTAAATCCCTCATTTCTTTAGCATAATATGATGTCTCTCTTTCTCTCATATTACCATTCTGGTCCGTCAGGTATGTGAGGTTTTTCGAGGCAACAGGTGTTTTTTGAAATAAAATACAACCTTCCCTTCAGCTCATTATGGGAAAGAGACAGCAGCTGCAAGAATAATGCTGAGGACACATGGTCTATAAGGCACCCAGAAGAAAAATACTCCTTGTTTCACTTGTTAAGGTAAAGCACAGATGTTGCTTCAGTGATAAGCATGAGCATAAGGCAACCACAGCCGGCTCCATGTTGTAAATTCAGAATCTAAGATTTCAGAATATTTAACAGGCTGCAATCAGAATCACCAGTTTCTTTATGTACGGAAAGCTAATGCAACATCTAAACTCATAGCACTAACAAATATTCCGTATCACAGCTTGCATTACACTATCATCAACAATATGCTAGGGACTGTCCACAGACTTGGCTGACAAATTATTAATAATCTTTTATATGGACTCAATTATGAGTATGAAATAGTGACAAATGCGTAAATTAATACACTTACTGATTTAATTATTTAAACACTTACAGATAGTGTATATTAAAAAGGGTTTAGCAATTTAGAATGTTGAATGCAATCCCTTTCCCTGCTTAGTACTGGTAGTAAGGCTATTTTTGTATCACTCAGATCTAAACTGTTGAGAAGTCAACTGTAAAATAATGATGTCTAATGAATGTAAAAACCAAGCTAAAATCAATCCTTTCCACGGAGCAATTCTCTGCTCAGTTAGGTTCATAATTCTTCTTCCAACCCTCTGACATCCCATTTATTAATTTTTCCCTAGTTTTTCTGAAGAACAAAGTACATATATTGTAGCTCATAGTACAATTGTCTAGGCTTTTTCAAATAAAAAGGGAGTGCAGCATTTCCTTAGAAACACAAAGATCCTCTAGAATTTCCTGGTCTCCTTACTCTCCCGTTTTCTAGGCCTAAGTAGGTCAGAAACTCTGTCCTACAAACCAGAACATGTAACACCACAGAAAAAAACACAGATCACAGAATAATCCAGTCATCTTCCTCTGTAAGTAGACTGGTTGCTTTGGTTGTCCTGAAGAATATTTATGTTGGCCTTGCAACATGAACCTCAGTAGCTTGTAGGACTGCATGCTTTTCTGGCTACAGTGTTTGTTATGCAGAGCAGCAGCTGCAATCAACGGGGAACCGTACGCACAGAGGAAGGCCTGATGGCATGGATCTACTAGAAAAGTCAAAAGCTTCACACTCCTTCAGATCCAGCTCACAGTGACCTCAGCTCTTTTGTGTGGGGAATGTGTTTTTGCTTTTTTTCCCCTAATCTATATTGGTAAGCTGTTGGTGAGTCCATCCTTTGTCAGGATCAATCACCCATTTTAGGGAAGACTGGCTTAAAAAAATAAAATGACACAAATAAGTTCTGATCACAAGGTTAAAATCATAAAGTTAGAAAGTACTGTCATCATGAAAATGATAGCATAGTACACTTCCTTGCTATAACATATGTTTTTAAAAAAGGGTCATTTAAATGGCTGAATCATTTTTCAGTTTGCTACACTGTTACAAATGAAAGAGATGTGACTAATACAAACAACCAACCAGAAAAAAAATCTCTATATTAATTGGAGTGATGATACACATGCCTAGAAAACAACTACAGGAAGTTATCGCTGCTTGGGCCCACCTGTTGTTTGCTACTAATTTGTTGGCACATGTTCTTAATTGTATTCCTGTTCTGCAAAGAGCTCAGCAGCCAACAAAACTATTCAAATTGCTTGTGACTGAGAATATTTATATATTTTGCATTCTATGGTGTTCAACTTTGGTGCTGTAGAAGGCAAGCAATCTCTTCTTATGAATCCATACAACCTTGTGCCTTTCCCAAACCAACTGTACTTAGTGTGTTATGCCAGGCTATCACTACCACAAGATTCTTCCCTACTCAGAAACCAAGGCTGATCACACAGATTCCAAGACTTGTACACTTGTATCATCATAGGAAAACCTGAGCAAATACTTACATGTGTCTTCACGTCACCTTCAAGAATCTTGCTGTACCTGAGAAACTCAGCAACACTTCCATTCAGCAGCCTATCAAAGGCTTCAACATATGGTGCTATGCCTGCAGAAGAGGAACATTCCATTATAATGGGTTCATACAGTATATAATGCATAGGACATTCCTGTGTAGCAGATGGAAGAGATCTATCACAGAAACTAAGGAGATTGCCGTAACTTCATTTCTGATTTATGAAACCAGTGAAAAAGGATGTATAATTATTTTTGTCCTAGATAGAAAGAAAAGAAAAAATCCTACTCTTGGTAGAACTTGAATATGAACTTGAAGAGAATTTCCTGTGTATAATGTAATGGGAACCCTCTTTTGTCTTAAAATAACATGTGCTAAAATGAACATCTCTCAGCCCTTCAAAGGAGTGACCTGAGAAGTCTAACTCTCATAACAAAATTCCCCTGTTGTACCTTAACCAAATATTACCCCCTAAAAAGAACCGGCACTGTACTCAATAACTGTTTTAATACTACCCACCCATTCCTGAAGATCTCTGTGTTGTTTGGTGGCTTTTAATAGCAACCAATTACATTTTCAGTAAGACAGTCTTTGGAATGGGTTGACAGTAGCTTTGTGCAGTGAGATGTGGCTTTGTAATCTCCTGATTTTGTTGTCTCACCTTGTGAAACTGTCACTGGATAAAGAAAGCTCAAACAAGTGTTCCAGATGACGTATCCTATTGACTACATATATGCTACACATTACAAAAGAGGAGTAAGGCTGCTATTTTCTACATGGTACACACAGCAGTTTACTGATAAAGTGGACAACCAGAAAATGCAGATGGGGTTCAGTTTCTTAAGCACCTGGCTTCTACATGGCTCTATGTTGTATCTGTTAAGATAGCAAAAATAATCTTTCCTTGGATGCTTTCCAGCCCTCCCTTTACTCCCTCGTGTCTTGTCTATGCCTCAGAACCTTTGCCAGATCCAGTATGAATGACACACATGTGAACCTATGACATATGTAGGATCTGAGAGAACAAGGTTAAAATTCTTCCCTGCCTCTCTCCCTCATTAATGAAGCCTGAGGATTACTCTTAAAAGGTACCAGGCTTTCCCCAGAGAATTCGCTTTAACCTTTTGGCACTATATGACAATTGTGTCCAAATTCATAATCATGAAAGCTCTCTTTGTTGATAACAAGAAACATTTTCTGGCTCCATGAGAGAAAAAGACAGGCTCTGGCAACTGGAGCTTGCAGTGGCCTGTGTGGAAAAGAAAAGGTAGTTGCCAGCTAGGTGGGACTTCAAGGCTCCTTTTGTTCTCTTGATGCCATTCACTTATAATTCTGCAGAATTTCTGAGCTTTCTTCCATATCAGGTGTTTGCGTGTAAACCACTCAAACGACCTAATGCACAAAAGGTTTTAGCTGTGGAGATGCTTTCCAAAGCCCATTTATGTTCTTTGTTAAAATCTGTGTATGTTTCCAAAAGAATCATTGTAACATTTTCCTTTAGAGCAGAGTTTTACATAACAGTTCACCAATGTGTCCTATACAGAACTAGAAAGCAACTATGCTATTTTTTTACTATTCAATGCAGCTCACTCCCAGGAGCATTTACTAGAATTTGCTGTGGGCTGTGCAGAGCAACTGAATGATTTATTTGCAATCCTGCTGTTGTAATGCCATTTAGGAAAATGGTAAAGGTACAGATATCCCATCCTCCTTGTCATTTTGTTGTTTCTGAAAATGTATTAATTGAAAAGCCAAGGTTATTTTTTTTTTAATAATTATGGAATGGTCTTCTAGGGGGTGGGGCTCATGGTCGAAGAAAGCAATACACCTCCATTTCCACTAGAGATTTAAAAAAGGTCAAGCTCTGGGCTCAAGTGTCAGTTTTAAAGGAGGAAAAGAAAGAAGAGACTTGCAAGACTGTCTCCTCTGCAGTGGCTGCGGCGGGTACGTGAACCTCTGCAGAGGCACAGCGACACAGGCACACAGTTTGGGGCATTGTAGGCGTATCAGTCACACAAACTGAAGATTTTCTCAACTGCACCAGCAAAAGCTAATTCCTGAGTCCCCATGTGAGACAGCTCTGCCTGGAAACGTTGTGCAGCCTGGCAAGCACGCCATGGTGCTGCTCATCTCAGCTTCTTACTGCAGTCTCCCAGTGGGTGTGTTTTATAATCACACTTCAACAAGGCTTCTCAGTTGGTTTCTTCTGGGGATCTGTTCGGGCGTCAAGGCTCTGCTTCCCTGGGGGTGAATCTTTTCACCTGACTGAGCTCTTAGGTTAGGTCAAGAATATAAGCAGTTTTCATGGAAGTACCTGGCATGGTGAGTTATCTCCTGTTTTGAAAGCAGCCCTGGTTCTGCAGTACTGTGCTCTGGATAAACAGAGAATCATCTAAATGGACTCATTACAAGACTGAATTCTGTATCATTGAGAATTGCCCAGTTCCTAGTAGTGATTGATTTGTCAGTTTGTACATGAATCATGTTTCTCCGACTTTGCTGTGGTTTACTAGCTGGCTAGGTTTTCTCTGGACTGCAAGCGCTTTTTTACTGAAGCTTCCTGCGACTGGCTAACTCATCTGCCATGGAAGCCTGCTGGCAGATGCTCCCTTCCTGCCACAGAAACACACTGCTCTCAGTCAGCTGCTCTACAGCAGCTGCCAGTGTGCAGGCCCACAGCACACAGGAGCGCAGGGAAGATCCCTCACATGTGTTGTTGGGTCAGGGCTGGCAAATACAGTGCTGACAATACAGCAGCTCACACACTTCACTTGCTCCTGTGTCAGTAAATGAAGCTGCCTGCAACTTTCTGTGTGTCCTGCAGCTTCCGTACAGCACCTGAGTCCATGCTGGGATGTGCTCTTCTCTGGAGAATGCAAGAAACGGCAAGGAATACAGAAAGCAAAGAACATGAAGCTAATAAAGAGATGTATGTTGGGGTTCTGGATGAAAAAACATGTTTTGGAGAAGGGAAAGGGCACCTCTATTCAATCAGATTTAGAACTACCACATATATAAAGTTATTTACTCTGTAATTTTCAGGTACAACAAAAATTAAGGCGTGAAAAAAATATAATTTGATGATATAATGTGAATAAATGAAGAATAGACTTTTTTTGGTATATTCTCCACTGTAGTGCTTTGGAGAGACACTTGAGAAAAAAGAGCTCAAGAGATAACAATGTAAAGCCATGGATGTATAGCAGTCCTTAGTGCAAAAATGCTTCCAAACAAACTCGTATTTGATTAAAGATGTTAAACAATTAAATTAAGTGGGTCTGCACTGTGAAATTCAGCATGAGCTGGCAAATCAATAGTGTTTATATTGGTGACTTCTATAGGAATATTTATGCTGTACATTTAGGGGATGTCTCATTTCTTCCGCTAATTGGGCTCAAGCAGACATTTTCGCCTGGTGAGTTATTTCACAACAATTTAAGTGATAAAATGGAAAGAGTGATAAAGCTTGAGACATGGACAGTATCTTTAAGAAACAGTAAAATCTTGAACTTTCTAGGCCGTATTAGTTTAGAATTGTACATGCTATTAAGCTTGTCACATGACATTTCTAAATAAATTTTAAAATTTATTTAGAAATAATAAGCATATGATTTATGCATATTATTTTATTTTGATACAGAATTTGTAAGGGGTGGGATTGCATTCCCTCTTAGAAGACAAACATACACGTTACTTGCAATTTTTTATTAACAGAGAGATGCTACTTCAAAATAACATACTTACTTCCATTGACGCCATTGATGCCATCACACTCCATTCCACCAGATCTGTGTGAATCTGAAAATAATGATTCAAGTCGAGTCACTGCTTTCTCCAATCTCTCCATCAAGCCATGAGTCTCTGCCATTCTGAAAAAATCATTATGGATAGAAACAGTGTTAGACCCCTCTCAGTAAAGTCCTTGCTTCATGCTACAGTTCTGTTCATCTTGTGGCCTTTTCTTTTATGGTAAAACTCTCATTTTTTAAGCATTGTCCTTCTGGCACATAAGCAGTTGCAGTGAAGCAGCTGACATAGGGTAACTTGCTTCTTTGTCAGCAGGGAATCAGATCAGTACTCAGCTCTGGTTTTGCCTTTTAAGTAGCAGATTCCAACCACTGCTAGCATAGCTTTTGACAGTCTGCGTGTGAACAACTTACGACAAAATGTGTATGTATGCCTCCAATCAGATATTGAGATGACTGGGATAGTTATAGAAGTAACTGGTAAAATCTCATGCCCCAATGATTTGAATCAGCATTTACAGAGGCTAAAACACAGACCCAATTAATACTCTCTGATTTCTGTAAAGGTTCATTCTGAAATTTGCCTTGGTCTTTTATGCTTTGTAGTAGGACTCAGGCACTTGACTGAAGACTATACAAAAATCCAAGAAGGTCTTCTGTTTATTTTTCTGATATGATTTACCATCACTTTTTGCCTTACAGAAGTACCTGATACGAACCAGTGTTTCCCAAGCTTTCAAAATCAAATGCTAATTAACATTTGGATAGAAAAAAACATCCAGAGGCCTGCTTGTCCAGTACTGCTACAGTGGTTTCGATTTAAGATTAAACAGAAATTAGGTTACATTTTTAACAACTCACACATTGCCTTCTTTCCTCGCAATGTGACTATCTGCTCTCTTACATGTAAGGCAGTGTAGGCATTGACATTTTTGAATATTGGCTAATCTCTCAGGGAAAAAAAGTGCTATATACAATACAGAATGAGAAAGGGTTACATAAGCAGAGGCAAAGTTATGTTTAAATCCCCTATCACTTAACAGAGCGAGTTTAATGTACATGTTCCTCACTTAAGGTTGTGAGTGTTTGATTCTGGTAAGTGACATTCGGCAAGAGGCATGTGTGATGACGATGGCTCTCAATTAGCACGATCCCTGTGGCCAGTTCCAGCCCAGCCTCCACACTAGGCTGCATCCTCTGCCCAGCACTGGGGTGTGCAAAAACAGGAGCAACAAGGGAATGCACATCCCCAGCTGGGACAAGCAGGGAATCAGGCTCTCTGGGGCCTTTGGTGACCCTGTGGTGTTCTGCCACAAGACAATGATTCCCCATATGGCTTGTAGACCAGAATGGTTAGGGAGACACGGAACAAATATGTAAATGCATTAGTTCCCAAAGAACAGCCTGCTCAAAGAGCTAGTATTGCAGAGATATTGAAGCCTAATAGCAGATTCCTATAAACTGTGCAACACTATGCAACACTTAGCAACCAAACCAAACCAAACATTGCTGCTTTAGTGTCCCCATAGCCAATGGAGAATGCCTAAATGTTATAATTAAAAAGTAAAGTAGCATGGAAAGAAATGTTTTAATTTACAAACTATTACTACCAATTCTTATTAATAAAATATAGTAATATTTTTCTTCCAAAAATTTAAGCATGAGAGGAAATTAGCTACTAGGACTGTGGAAACACATGCAGAGAGCTCTTGTGCTCTGAGTCATGCTGCCTGTCAAACAAGGTGGGACCTTCAGACTCTACCCTATAAATGTAATGAGGTTTGTGTTTGACCTAAAATTGAAACAGAAGATTTTACAGCGAGAAACCCGTGGGAGAACCATTCTGTTGAGAAAGTTTTGTCTGGAATTTATGGGTTTTTCCTATTTACATTAAATTAAAAAGCAAACCCCCAAAAGAGGCTGACATTAGCCAGCATGCATATGTAATGTACAGTGTAAAAATTCAGAGTGGGTCTCTTGTCTTATCACAGGATGGGTCAGGTTGGAAGAGACCTCAGAGGGGTCATCTGGGCCAACCTCCCTCCTCAAGCAGGGTCATCTCAGAGCACACAGCACAGGATTGCATCCAGATGGTTCCTGAATATCACCAGTGAAGAAGACTCCACACCTTCTCTGGGCAACCAGTTCCAGTGCTTGGTCATCTGCACAGTTAAGAATTTCTTCCTGATATTCAAGTGGAACGTCCTTTGCATCAGGTTCTGCCCATTGTCTCTTGTCCTTATCGCTTGGCACCACCAAGAAGAGCCTGGGTCCGTCCTCTTGGCACCCTCTCTTCAGATACCGATAGACACTGATGAGGTCCCCTCTCAGTTGCCTCTTCGGAGGCAGAACAGGCCCAGCTCCCTCAGCCTTTCCTCATAAAAGAGATGCTCCAGTCCCTTGCTCAGCTTTGTGTACCTCCACTGAACCTGCTCCAGGAGCTCCATATCTCTCTTGTACTGAGGAACCCAGAACTGGGCATAGCACTCCAGGTGCAGCCTCACCAGGGCTGAGCAGAGGGTTGGGATCACGTCCCTTGACCTGCTGGCAATGTACTTTCTTTATACTGAAAATGCACACTACTCTGTTTGAAAAACCAATTCACTTAAAAAACCACACCTTAAATTTTTTGTAGGGTTACAAATATCTTGGCAGGAATGAGATTAACGTATCAAGGGAGCTTCTGAAATTATCAGACTGTTATGAGAATATTAAACCTTTTCTTAAAACAAAACACAATTAATCCTAAAAAATACTATGAATACATTCTTTTCACATTTTACCCTACTCCATAAAAGCCTGAAATGGTGTCTGTTTTAAAAGTTCTGTTTTCAACCAGTCTAAAGTCTGGCTGGTGTAACATAGCATACTAACAGTCAACTAATTTCATCAGTAGTCTAAAATATATTTTCAGTATAGTTTCAATTTGTCTTTATTTGAAGATACGGTCTGGTAGGTTGGGGTTTTTTCATCTGCCTTAAAATTTTCCTTGATGATGTCATCAAATGCCACAAAAATTATGGACAAACTTCTATGGAAGACCTGTTATTTTTTGCCGTCTTCAGCCTGATTTTGCCTGTGAAAGAATCCAATTGTTTGATTACAAACTAAATAATTTGAGTGCACACACCTGGAGGTCTGAGGAATCTCACAATGAGCAGATTGGTGATGTTCTACCCAATAAACTGCCTTCTGTAAAACACTAAGAATACACATTACAGTGTCAGAAGCTCAGGGGAATAACCCAGCTCAATAACCTGAAGGATCCTTTTATGCAACACTCTCCTGTTGTAACATAGTCTCTTGCTCACTATATTCTTCACAGCTTTATTCTATTCCCATTAGCTGGAGAACTACAATGTTGTTCTTACAAAAGCAAGCATCATCACCAACCACAGAATAATATATTGTTAAGAGTCTTTAAACAAATTAAAAACCATTTTTACCCTAAAATTACGGATGCCAGCTTTCTATCTTTTTATATGGAATATTACACCCAATAATCATAATGTTTACACTCTGCCTACCTTTTTATCTGTACATTTATATATCCATGAGTACATGGTATTTTCATCTATTTTTATATATACATGTGCATGTACATCATGCATATAAGAATACACAGTTATGCCTGTCATGTATGAATGAAGGGCAAGAACATTTCTGTGATTACTGTATATAACACTAAAAGGGCAAATCAGTTGTACATATACTGGCCTTACATTTACACCTCGCTTTGCTGTTAAATGACACTGTGTCATCTACCTTAGAAACAACACAGGAATTAGTGTTACTGTTCTGAACATCCACTGAATAGCACGAAAACTCTCTTCATCCATTCTCAATCTAAAAACTGACATCTTTGCCTCTATACTGGGATTTATGTATTTGGCTCATATTATGAACAAACTTCAACATTTTCTTGGCCTATATTCAGCTGTTTATCTGATTATTTATTCCACACTGCACTCTGCATAGCCAAACAGACACCACAAAGCCATAGCTCAAAAGGAGTCAGAGCACAAACAGTACAGCTTGACTCTGTGAAGATACTATCTGCCATGATATAGCCTCAGAGCTTATATTGTAAATAAATAATAAGACTGGTCTACTCATAGTGTCAAATTAAATCTCTGCACGTTAATGAAAAGTAAAGAGGATGTAAATTTGTCTATGGCATGCTTCCACTCCCATAAAACATGTTTTTACATCAAGACAGACTATCTCACCTGTTAGGATTTTAATTAAAGCTTTGATCTTGAAGTGATTATCAGGGTTAATCATGTATCTTTTCCTGAAGTTGATGCTGACCACCTACAAGGAGTTAAAAATAACGATGCTTCAACTCCCATGTAATCCCGCACCCAGTTGCTCTCTTGGTGAAGTACACTGTCCTTCATTGAAAATAGGGTCACCCATAAGTCAGGAAAGGTGTTAACACACATCTACCGACAAATCATTTAAACACTGACATTAGTAACTCTCTCTTGCGCAGAAAATCAAGACAGAGGATCCACAGTTCTGCCCTGTTTACTGTTGGTGGTATCTTCTTCGGGAGTGCTAAAGGCATGTGGTAATACTACCATCTGTCATTTCTTCCACAAAAGAAGTAATGCCAAAACCAGGTAGATCGAAGCACGCTGAAGCCCAAAAAGCAGATTTTTTTTTTTTATAGACAGGCCTTGGGAGATCACTGCTTTTCTTCCCAGGTGTCTCAAAGCACCATTTATCTATTATCAAGGGAGAAAAAAACTTGTCTGTAGACTAAAATTTCCTGATATTCTGATCCCAAACAGCAAACTGTAAGTCAAAACACACATGTACTATTACTGTTACTATTGTCTGTGACTTATGACAAAGGACAATATCGCTCTATTCTCAAGAAGAAACAAGCTGTAATGAATGCACAGGAAAAAGCAGTACAGCACCATAAGGGAAAAATAAACCTATGACATATCAGGCATGTAAAAATGGGGGCTTTGAACACAGGAATGGAGCCACCTTGTAAAGTACAAAATGATTCTCACAAACATCAGCAAGAGATTGAGTACAAAGTTCCACAATTTGTTTTACTGCCTAGCACTCTACTAATCTGAAAGGAAAATAAATGACCTGTTAATTTATTTGCTTTCCTTCCCTGACCCCATTCAGCACTAGTTCTTCCAAATTCATCTAGCATCTGAAAATTGATGCCAGGTCTCACTCATGCTCATCATCTGAGATGCTACATGTCAGATCTGGATTTCCTCTCTATGCCAAAAAAGGGCAGATGCCTAAACTAGAATACAGGCAGTAATGTGGCATTTTAATTGTATTTACCATTGCTGCACTTCTTGGAAAATCACCCTGTCACTGGAAGTATAGCACCTTGCACATGCGCTTTCTCTCTTAATCTTTTAATAAACTGCTACCAAGATATGAAATAAAATACACAAACCACCAGATTGCCAGCTGGTACTATCAGAGAGTCATGAACATTTTACAGATCCAAAGCACCGCGTCCTCTGAGAGTTCCTCTGTACAATATATGTCAACATACATCAAGGGAGGAGAAATGCATACACATCCCTGAACATCCCCTCAAATTGCAAAAACATCTTACAGCACTTCATTTCTGAAAAAACATAGCCTGGGTCTGAAATGTCTGGTTTTCCTATATCACCATTCAAACGCCTGCAAATCCTGCAACACCTACAAGCTGTGTTGAGCAGGCAGTCTCTTTGTCACCTTTGGCATGAGTTCCTGCTGCACCCCATTGTGGTTCAGACAATAATACCCCACTGGCTTGGGGCTTTGCGAGTTGCTCATTCCCAGACAGAGCTCGGAAGCAGCGCAGTACTGGTTGAGTGATAAGGAGGAGCACCTGAAGCTCTTTGTGCTACTATCATAAAAGATTCTGGGTGGAGAATGCAAAGGGAACAGTGGTGAGAAGAAAGTATGTGTTGGGAGACCAATAGGAACATTACCTTGTATGGTTTGTGTTTTGTTTTCCATTAGCTGTAGGGGAGGAATGTAAACAGAGGCTTCTGAACCGATTTCAATTTGCATTAAACCAGAAGACCTCTCAGTAAGGCCCAGTGTGAGAAGAATGATTTGAGTTCCAAATCAGAGCCTTTTTTTATTGTTTCGCCCCTAGATCTACTACAACCCCATTTGGGAGTAATTCCTTCTTAAGTATAGAGAATTATTTTATTTTTAAACCAAGTCAAAAGAGATAGTTTTGTGTATCAAACAGTATTAGAATTTTTACTTTTTAAAAATTAAAATAGACAGTTATACCTGAAACAGCAAAAAGACAAAAATATCTGTACGGATGCTTTTTGTGGATGGATGTGCCATTATGACTAATAAGTTGAAGTCTTGGCTGACTCTAGCATACTCATCATAAAATATTTCTGTCTGTAGCTCAATGTGTATGCTAAACCCACTGATATGCTATGAATGAGTCCCTTACAGCTGTGCATGAGAGTGTGCTACCTTAATCATCTTGTGTGTAGACTTCTTTCTTTGGCACAACCTCTGTTTTTAAAGGGCTACTTTTTATAAGCAAAGAAAAATTTTGTGCCAAAGAAGTAAAAGCAGGTTTATGTTGAACCTCTTCCATTTAACCCAAGTTTTTCCTTTGTCTGGCCCTATGCTCTTGGTACCACAAAGCATACTCTTCTGTTTGCATTCTGGCTCCTCCTCTGCTTCTCTCCCTCTCCTGGTGATCAGGCTGCTGCCTACAAAAACATGCAGAAAAAGAACAGAGGCCTTTCTCCATCCCACTGTTCAGAAAAATTGTAAAACTTGCTTCATAAAACAATCTCTTTTTTGACAAATACTCCCTAAGACTGCTGATGCATTTTAGATTTCTTATCACATCTCAGTTTAATCCCATAATTATGGGAGAGCAGCTGCACACATCAAGCTGTACGTCTACAAGTCAATGTAATAATAACATGGACTGCAGTTAGGTCTCTGATAATTTAATATGAATTCTTTAAAACATGTCATATATTCATGTATGTGCCTAGTATCTCCTGGAGTATCAGTTCACTTTCAAATTACCTGGAACTTCTGTGAAGAGCTTCTATCCCTTGCTGACTAATTTTGACTGTCATGAATTTTGTGATCACAAAGCGCGAGTTCATTATTTAATGATATACTGAAGCAGTCAAGACTTGACAGTCTGTGTAAGCATGATTGACTTAAAATAACCAAGGCAACCCAGTTTCTAAGTACAGTATCCTATTCCTTTTATGCTCCCTTTTCATGTCATCACTGCTCATAGTCTTTTGTCTTGGCTTTATTTTCTTCTGTCTCTCCAATGAAGTGTACGAGTTTTAGTATTTCTCCAATCAACAGAAACGCAGTGTCCTTAGCCACCTCATTTACTATATATTAGTGTGGGGCTCTTCATGCAATCAAGCATCCTAAAGGCCTTACAAGCCATTTAATTACCTGTCATAAGTCCAATTACTGTATGTAAACAGACTGCCTTGCTGAACCGAGAAAATACTGCATGCAGGCATTGATTTTATTGAAGTGCTTCAGTTCAGTTCATAATAACTGAACAGTAAAATCCTTGATGCTATGGTTCCAAACAAACTGAATTTGAATTCTCTGAAAGGGTAAATTCCACACAGTACAAATCCTTATGAAATGTTTCAGTACTTCTGGGACGCGAAAGGAAAAAAGCAAAGGAGGAAGTTAAAACTCAGCAAAAAGTATTGCAAGCTCTAAAAAACAGAAACTGTGAAATTACTTCTGAAGAAAAGATGAGACTGGAGTTATTCAGTACCAAGGTTAGTAACAGTTTTGTTTGTTGTGCTGTTGGCCTTTCACAAGGCTTCCACACCCTACTTCTCATGCATATCCATATTATGCTGAAGCCTGAATAGCTGGGCTTGATTTCAGCCAAGTTAAGCAAGAGCTCCTGTTCTTACCAGAACATCCTGCTGCAATCTGTGTCTGATGGTCTCAGGCTCATCGTGGCTGCTCCACTCAGCCTGCAGCCAGTGGCTCTTCCTCCAGCATAGCAGCAGCCAGGACGGCTCAAGCAAACTTTCTGCCTTATGAGTGCTCTCTCTGCTCTGTAGTTCAATTGCAATCTCTATTGGTCACAAAAACTCAAGATCTTCATGCATCTCCCATTCTAAAACTCATCCCACTGACTCCGCAATACTGCTAGCGTTGCAATGGGTTGTGCCTTTGCTTCTGATTCAGGATGAAATGGGCCACCTGCTACTAAAAAAGACCTTTCTATTTCCTGATATAATCTGGTTACTACTGAAGAGGTCCTAAGCTTTAATGATAATCCATGCAACCTGCTCACATACAAGATCTCAGACATTTAACTATTTACCCCTCCTCTGTTTCAGGGTGAGGTCTTGTGAAACCCAGAGAAATCAAACTGGACCTACCCCAGAGGCCTGTAAAAGTCAGCCTTTTTGAGGATGGCTGTTGCTTTACAGGACCCAGAGCTGTTAGGTGAATTAGTCTGCCGTTTCTAAACAATGACGGATTACACACAGAAATGTAAATGATTCTTTGCATGCCTTCCAAAAAGCAATTAATTAAATATTTAAACTACTACGAAACATAGCTTAATGCTTAAGATATGAGCACATCTTCTTGGAAAAATGTGCCATTATTTAATTCTGTAATTGAGCATTTATGTTTTTGGGTTTTTTTTAACATAGGCTACAAAAGCATTAGGGTCTTAATTCCCAGCATACTACTACCGGTATTTTGAATTCTACAAGCAACCTCTTTGGCTTGCTGTTCTCTGAAAAACTGGGGGTCAGACAAAGCAATTCCCATTAGCACATACTCAGGAAAGTAGTCTTAATGAGACCTTTTAAGTAACAAAAAGTCCCTGAAATTGACAGTCAGAACACCTTAAGGACACAGGTGAAATTAAGACAGCAGTAGGCAGTAGGCAGTATGTGTATAGACTACAGTGGTGACTATGCCATAAAGCCTTGCTAAATGGTGACAGAGGTCACAAAGATTTAAGAAGCCCCAAACTCCCTACTCTTGATGAAGCATCTGAATCAGCATAATCATTGCCATAGATGCAGCTGTGCTCATGCATGCTTTTGTCACTTCAGTGTACAGTGCTTAGTAAAGGTGTTGCTATTCTGGTATAGTTCTTAGCAGTGACATTCTGAAGACGAGCAGAGTCTCTGGAGTTCTAAATATTTTGTATTATGTAAGCAACTGGAGTGGACTCTGTACCACATGAAAATGACAAGTTCCCAATCGTCCCCCTACTGCAAAAGATGCACTTAAATTTTTAGAAACAGGAATTAAAATTATTTATATATATCAGGAGCACTTCATCAAGCAAAATCTTTTAACCAGTTCATAAAAAAGCAGCTGTCTGAATAACTGTGAAAATGTATGCCTTATTTATTGTAGCTGTTTCTTTGGTTTTGTCCCAATAAGCAGGATAAGCAAAGAATGTTCTCTTTCATGTAGTCAGGTGTTTCAGTAGGCAGCAACTGCAGCTACTGAGTTTGCTGCTCTTGCACGTGATGCTAGAACTCGTTAAGAACCACTAAGAATATTCTTTAACATATTTGGCAGTTCATAATTTCTCTCCCTAAAGTTCAAACCAATTGAAATTTTATTGCTGCTGACAGGCCACAGATTAAAGCACAGATTATGTGACTTTGTCCAGGTGATGTCGCAAGTCAACATCTAGGCTGAGAGATGAATACAAATTGTCTGGTTTCCAGCCCTCCTCACTCACCCTATTTTTCTAGTACCTGCTACTTCAGATTACCATGACTTTTAGACCTGGGTGAATTTTAATTTTTTTTTTTTTCTTTAACTTAGGGTGCCCAATGTATTTTGCACGGTTAATAAAAATTACATGGTGGGATCAGAAATTCTCATGATGAGAGGGGATTTAATCTATGTAAATTTAGCACCCTTTCTCCTTATGGTATACCAAGAAGCACTTTTCTCCACTGAAGTGAGCCACAGCTGACAAAGAATAACGAACATGTCAGAGGTCAGTTCTACTGTAATAGTAAATAATGCACATCCTCTTCATTTTTATTTAATTGAGAAAACATATTTTATTCATTTAAGTTTGGAGTTGTGCCTGTCCACCTTCCACATATGAGCAGCATTCAAGGGGGAAGACACAAAGGAATCATGTGAGTATTCAGAAGACCTGCATTTTTGTTAAGCCCAAAACCAAAAGACCGTATTGTTGTATGTGACTGGCTTTGTTACAGAAGGTGGACTGCCTTTGTTCTCATGCAAACTTGCTCAAAATAGAGCCAGTGTTATGAAATCCTGGTGCTGAAAATGCCTAAAACTGGAAAAAAAGTTTATTATCATTTGCATAATAACTAATTAAAAGGAAATGCTAGGATAAAATTTGCATAAAAATTAGGGTATCTGACTCACAGTAGCGTCTTAAAAGGACCACTTTGAGAGTACTGTATTGAGTTCCAACTCATTCCATCTACCACTTTACTACGCTCAATAATTTTTAAAGTCACATTTCTGAAGTAGGACGAGTTTTCTGATTACAATTTCACAAAGCAATGAGACACGGTAGTCCATAAACCACTGCCATTTTTGCCTGGCTTAGAAACAAACTAATAAAATCTGCAGGTTTATTCCACTCAGACCCTCTGCTAAACAGATCCCTTCCAACCATTTCCTAATGGACCGGTCTCTGTGTAGGGTTTTTTCCCGACATTTTCCATCACTCAGAAACAAACACATTCAGGTAAGGTATACAAAGAAAGCTTTCTTCCCCAGATGGTCTTTGTTTTTAAGGCTGCACCTACACATTACGAAATATGAATTCTACTTGATAAAAATCCTCATTGTTGATGCTGTAATGCTAAGATCCAAACCTACAGCAATCCCCAGAGCAAAGGACAAATTGCACATTTTTAGGTGAGGTCATGACAAGTTCTCCTCGGCTTTGTGTTGGCTGCGTCTCTGGGGGAGTGCTCCTGATGTCAAGTTACTGCAAAATGCAGGACCTCGGCTTCACGGTTCTTCATCTCTGCCTTCTTCTTGCCCCCTCTGAAAGCTACCTTGTATTTGAAGTATCCTTTATATATTTTTATATAAAGGTATGTATTATGCCTTAAGGTCGCTCACCCTAAGATGCTATTTAACCCTTTCCTCTAGGCTAAACCTGTAGGCTCTTCTGCCACCTCCACCACACACACACACCTCCGGCCCCAAGGGCGGGGGGATCCAAGGGCTCCGCGCCTCACTACCCACCGGCACTACAGCCGCCTGCCTCAAAATTAGATCATCTTACGCTGATTAAGAGAGTTCAAGACCGGCACCGCTTCACAGCCAGGTCTGCACAAACAAGCCGAGGGCATTTTTTATAACCCGTCGGCTGCCGGGACCCGGGGCGGGGGCTGGGGCACAGCCGAAAAACACCCCCGGAGGCGCTCCCGGCGCTGACGAGGGGCTCGGCGGAGGAGATCCGGCTTCGGCCCCAAAGAGGATCCCTCGTCTGCCGTGGTATATCGCTCGGGTCTCCCCTCTCCCAGCCCAGATTACTCCCTTCCCACTTACCCCTGGGGGGAAGGGAGGGAAGGAGGGAGGGGGAGGCTTTCCGTGCGCAGCCCGGCGCAGGTGACAGGAGGGAAGTCGAGGGGTAGTGCGGGTCCCTGACCCAGATAGCTTCGGAGCTCTGCCCGCCGAAGGAATAACTCTACCGCCGTGCCGCCCCCGGCCGAGCCCGGAGTCGTCCCCTCATCACTTTCCCCCATCCCCAAGATGTCCGCTGTGGCTGCTCCTGCCGCCGCCGCCAGCGGGAGCGCACCCACGGCCCCGGCCGCGCCTGCCCCGGGCCGGAGGGGTCGGGCCGCTCCCGGCATCCTGCCGCTCCCTCCCGCG
>VZRR01006130.1:190797-227842 GCA_013398015.1 Oreocharis arfaki
GGGTGGAGTGTGAAAATGGAGAGAGAGGGAGAGGGAGAGGTGTCTCACGGCGGCGGTTGGGAATCTGTGGGGAAATGGCAGTCGTGGAGCATCACGGAGGAGCAGGGGAGAGTGTAGGCAACCGAGGGTGAGGGCACCCGTGGCCGCTGATATGGTGGACCCGCTTTTGCCCATCAGGCACAGTTTGGGAGAGTTGGAAGTGAGCACCCCATGCCACACTAGCCTGCTCCACAGTGGGGAAGAAGAACGGAGCCCGCGTGGAAACCATCAGACCCCTCACCTCACGTGGCAGAGAGGGTCGAGGGCACCCTCATGTACACCTGGATACTTCATTGCGTACTTTGGGCTGGACTAAACTGTGCCAGCCTGAGTACAGCTGTAGCTGGGCCCACGGTGGGGCTGCTGCCTTTATTCAGTGTGGCCATGAAATTAGGGCTTCTCCCAGAGGACAGACCCCCGTGCCTAGGCCTCATTTGTCAGGCTCTCTGGGCTTCACACTGGTCCGTACCCCATGCCAAATGGAATCATGAGTGCTCTGCAATTGTGCGGTGCTTGTCACCACAAGGTCCCAAGGGCCATCCACCTGAAATCTGCTTCACGTGCTCGTATCAAATGAGCTGGCTTTCTGTGCGGAAGTCTTGGATGATGACTGTGAATTCACAGCCTCTATAGAAACAGTTTGCTCTTGAATGGAAGAAAGAAGCCATTAGATAGTGATAGTAAAAAAGACCACATTTATTTTTCAAGTCAATATGTTTTTCAAGTCAACTATGTGGTCATGCAAAAACTGGTGGCACATTTTTCTGTCAAATATGTAGCTTATTTTAGAAGACTTTATGTTTCATTTCTGATGGACTGACAACACCGCTATAAAACATAGAATATAAGGATTTGTTTTAATTGTGCAGCAGTTAAATGTGGGCCGAGGAAAGTCATATTTTAACAAGAATGCCGTGGTTAATAGCAGCTCACAGACTCACATGCCTCAAGTCAGCATTAAGCAAAAGCAAGCAGACTGCAAGGATCTGTCTGGGATCCAAACTCAGTAGTGCAGACAATGTAATTGGCATTGGAAATTGCAAAAAAATCATTGGCGCAGTTTCCTGTATGAAGTGAAATGAACTAGTTCTCCTTGGCATGTATAAGCAGCCAGATGAAATCAACAGAACAGCACATGTTTTAAACCCGAGGGTCTAGCCAAACCTTCCGAAAGGGTAAAGGTAGTATGGAATTGAAGACCTGATTGCAAAAATGCACAGAACACAGAAACTACTCAAGGGAAGCAAGAAACAAGTCCAGAAGATCTCCTTCTGGAAGGAAAACGCAAAAGGATTGAGAAACAGGGAAATGACTACACTTAGAGTAAAGTTCCAGGTCTGTACTTCTTACTACTCAGAGAAAAAAAATATCTCAAGACTTGTGCAGTATCAGCATGATAAGTTGAAAGTTTAGGATGGTAAATGCAATAGAATTTCTGTAGAATGTCAATTTAATTTGAGAAAATGTATTGTAGTTAAGTGATGGCAAGTTTTGTAAGCTCTTATTGTAAGAGCTCAGTTGAACACTTCACATCATCCTTTTACATAATAGGCGTGCAGAAAAGGAGAAACTAGGGGGCATTTCCTTTCCATGGAAAGTTTTATGAGGCTACCAAACCGCCAGATGCCCTGCGTGTCTAAAACACGTCTGTTATGCACCTTCACTCCTGTCTTCTAGTCCTCTCTTCACAAAGCAGTCGAGTTATTTCTTCTTACCTCAAGGAGAGTTTTGGCAAACCTAAAAGGCCAAATCTGAGGTAAAAGGAACAACAAGAAGTAATAAATTTAGTAAGAAGAGGAAAAAGGGAGATTCAGTAACTGTAACCTCATAAAAGGCAGGAAACCCAATGGCAAGCAAAGATATAAGATGTAGTACCTGAAAATGCTAGAGAAGAAAGCCTTACAGTTTCTATAAGAAATAAAGGTAATCTGAAAGGGCAGTTCTGTTAAAGAACTTCATAATTTTCAATTCAGGCTGAGCAACATCCCCCTAAAGAGAAGAAAGAGAAGTGTGCAAATTTTGTACTTTTCAAAATATTGTATGTGAAAAAATATTGACTAGATGACATGCATTTGTTCCATCCCATTAGGAAAAAGGCTTGGACAGCATTAAAGAATAAGTTTTGAAAGTGGTATTGGAATTGGCATCAAGTGAAACACTGAGCAAGGAATGACTGGAATATCAGACCTTGGGACTGAGCACTTTGCCCTCTATCTAACAATACATTCCGATATGCAGAAAACATAGGGATGCCTGTAATTGAAACATTAACAGTTAAAGATTTTTAGCTATGTACTTTTTTTGGTGAGGACAAGGTTACCATCTTCCAGATAAAAACATTCCAAAAAAGCATTAAAATTCTAACTTAGGCTGTAGTTCTCTTGAAATTTTGAGGAGCTCTTCTTAAGCAAGAGGTGGAGTAATTGCCCTCTTGCAGGAGGTTAGCCAGTTAAAATACAGCAGCTCATGGAGTGTAGTGGATTTGATTTAATATAACTTTATTATTCTTTTTTCATCTTGCCTGCTAACTTTGCTGTTGCAGACAATCTGTGCCAAGGGTGGCATGTTTTATTCCCTTTTATAGAAGAGTGTATTTCTAAAGTTGTGCAGGGATCCTGAAGTACACATCAGAAGCTGTAGTGATAGGCTATCAAAATCTCTGTAGAATGACAGCATTGTAACCTACTTAAAAGAAAATACTCTGGTGCATCTTTTATTTGCATACTTGCTTTTTTCACAGAAGAAGACTTAAAAATCATTCTTATTTCCTAGTCTGTGTTGAAAATGGACATTCAATGTATATGATTGTAAAATCTCTCTATTGATGAAAGTTGCATCTAAATGGTTCACAGATGAATCTGGAGAAAACCACATATATTGTTGCTCATTGCTTTGATTCATGCAGTCTGTCTTTGCTGGGGCACTGCAGAAAACATGGATTAAAATTGAAGAAGCACTTACTGATGTGAAAATAAATTGGAATATCCTGTGAAAATCTTGGTAGTGTGATTTGCCAGAGCTGCTTAAATAATACTGGAGTGCGGTGAGGACATGTCAAGATGGCTTTTGCTTACCAAATCTGCTGTTTAGTCTAGAGAATTTGAAAAACAGCATATAGCTAATTAACAAAATGGATCCGTGAAGAGCCCTTTGTGGGTATCTTGTACAGATCAAGTGTCAAAACACTCAGGAAAAAAATAAAGGGAAAATTCTGCCAGAGAAGTGGACTGTTTTTCCTCTTTCAAACTGGGGTGAAATCTGTCATCATTGAAACTGTTCACCTGTAAAATATGCAGGCAGATTCAAATACATTTAATTTCATAGCTGTCACTCTGTTGCTTTTTTATCTCTTTTCTATATTCTCTTTTATGCAGTAAGCTCTGGGGGTGCGGGCTCTCATAATTGTACATTAATTAGTTGCATGCTTCTTTTTAGATGTGGCAACGTAAAAAGTTAAGTAATAAGCATGTGCTTATCATTAAGTATGTGAGTGATGGCATCCCCCTGTAGCAGAGCACTTAAGCATTCCCGTTGTATTTAAGCAGATTGTCACATAGGCATGGAATTACTCACTTGTTTGTAATTCTGTATATGTTTAAAGGCTTTGCTGAGTCCAAGGGGAAGCTGTTCTGATCTCACAAATACTAATCTTCGTGACTACTTCTACTAATGGTAGTTTTGTGGTTTAATTCAGTTCTGTAGCGGTTTTGGGAAATCTCCTTAGTAGATATGGTAGGCTTGGGCCTCAGTTCTGCTAAGTATTTACATTGCCCTGTCATTGATGATCATGGGATGTTTTTGCTGAACAATCTGTTTTATACAGTACTGCATTTTGATATGGATTTCAAGTGAAGTTTTGTGTTTTTCATTTAATTACAGGCAGAAATTTGCAAGGAACTTTTAGTGAGGATGATTTGACTGAGCAGATCTTCCAAGTATGTGAGTGTAGTGTTATTGTGCCACCTTGAATTACTCTCTTGCTGTGTATGAAACCTATGGAAGCAGTAGTCAAAAGGAATAATGAAGTCTTACTCATTGGTCAGTGTTAGTTTTCCCATTTTAGAATCTTAGCATTTCTGTTTAAGCTTCCTGGTTCTGTTTTCACCTTCCTTTCCATCTGGGATGCAGGGGATCCTTTAAGAGAGACCCAACAGTGTTCTCTAGTCAGGCACCAGTACAATTAAACAAAGCAAGGTAATGCTTCAGCTTAGTAATTGAATGCACAGTTCTGCTTTGACAGAGTTTCAGGACAGCTTTACCATGATGCTGGCTCACTGTTCCAGACCCACATGTGGGCTGTGAAGCATCTTAGTAGGATAATTGCAGCTGGTTAAATGTCCATGCTCTTCACTCAGTCTTTGCCAGTGCTTTGTAATCCATCTGCAACAGAGGAAAATGCAAGTGTACCCAAACACTGCCAGAAGTCAAAACCAACTGAAAGTGTTTTGTGGTCGTCTTCATGCCACAGCTTCTTTGACTCATTCCGTGTCCCACCATCCTTGAAGCTCCAGTCACTTTCAGAATGTGCAAATGGGTCAGGCATGGAAGTCTGGTGTTTAAATCTGTGTATTCTTGTGGCTGCATTTTTTTCTTAGTAGGTGACATTTTTTTCCTTGTTGTCTGCTGCTGTGTTTCTTTCATCACCATGTGTATGATGGTACCACTGTCATGATCAGAGCTTGTCAAGACTTGCTGTGTCTACATCATCAGTAAAATGCATCAGTCTTCTTCATGCACTACTGGCAGTTAAAATCCCTCATTTAGTGATCAGTCAAAGTAATTTTTGCTTATTGCTGAGGAGGTTCTGACATGACTTGCTTTTTTTTCCCCAGTAAATCCAGGTTGTAGTTTGGTTTTGGGTTTTTTTTCCCATCTCCTAGAGGTAGAAAGCATAGAGTCAGCTCTAAACTTTTTCCTGGGAAGACTTACAAATGATTCCCTGAGATCAGTATTCTTGTTACATAGGAGAGCCCAGGCAGCTTGGGCCGCAGAGGTACTGAAACATCCAGACATATGGAAAATAAGATTTTTTTTCTTGAAAAGCTGGGGATATTTGAGATTCTTTTTGTTAATGAATTCAAGGTTTACTATGCAAACCACTGGGCTAGAAACATTTTTTTGTTGTTGTTTAAAATACATTATCACCTGATTCTAGGGAATGGTGCTTTAAAGAAAACACCTATTTGTACAAAATTTGTGGTAAAATCACACAAATTGATAACTCAGTAAGATTTTTTAAACAGAGAGAGCACTTTTTAGGATATAATGAAATAGCAATGCGAGCAGATAGCCCATGTGTATTCCGCCAGTTATAAATTTAGTGTTTTTCCAAGCATTTAAATAGACTGTGCCCTTGTTTAAAAAGTGGTTCCTAAGTAGTGTAACCCCAGTTGTGGTCATTACAGGCCAAGTAAGTCAAAGAAAAAGCCCCTTAGAGACAGAATTCCTCTGTTGTTTCACAACAGTTAATAAGCTACCAGGTGACATTTGCTCCCCCCTTCTCCCAATGCTGTACCTAGTTGGTTTTGTCCATCTCTAAGCTCCTTTGCACTATGTGGGTGAGGGGAAAGCAAGAAAAGCACTTAGTCCCTGTTAGATCAGTTCACTCAGGCAGAAATAAAGACCTTTACCTCAACATAGTCACTGTGCTTGGTCTTCTTCTGTAAGAACCCATTTAGCTATTGACAGGTATCTTCTGTAAATACACTTACTACCCTAATATAGAATAGGGGGGGCAAACCCACGAGTTTTGAATGTGAGTCTTTGGACTATTTTACCTAGTTCTTGAAAAAATCTGAGGTGATTTATGCTTTTCCCATACAGAACTGGAATATCAGGCGTGACAGCAATGTGAATTTTCTTCTGCTCTTTCAACCTCTCCCTCAACCAAGGACTTGAAGAGTAAGGATATCTCAGTTTTTTGTCCTCCTGCAAAATGACACTGCTGGCAAGGATCCCTAGGTACAGTACATTACTTACATTATTATGCAGTTTTGTCAGCCTAAATTATTATTTTGCAATTTATGGCTACCTAGATTAGGGACACTGAGCTGATCAGGCACAGCAGCACAGAGCCTAGCACAGTCATTTACTCCAACTTTTATATTCTTCATGGCAAATGGAGTGGCATCTTTTTATTGTGCAGTATTCTGAGAGCTTTTCAAGACCAGACCCCTTTTCTGAAATCTGTCCTTGTCAGTAAATTATTTCCCCATGTATCTGTGGCAGAAGGATTTCCTCTGTTGCATAAACAAGGGTTTACTTTGGAAGTATAAAGCCAAGAAAGGTTTTAGGATGAATCAAGCCAGGAAATAGAATAGAATAGAATAGAATAGAATAGAATAGAATAGAATAGAATAGAATAGAATAGAATATTTCAGTTGGAAAGGACCTACAACAATCATCTAGTCCAAATTGCCACATTACCATCCCTTTTTTTTTTTCCCCAAGAAAGGGAGGAGGAGCAAAGTAAAGTAACAAAACATAAAGAAAAGTAACAAAACATATTTAAATTTAATACCTAACATGAATTGGAGGAACTATAAATATTTCACACTGATGGGATGAAATCCTGGTTCTTCTCAAGTTATTGAGTGTGTTGTCACTGGCAAACAGGGTCAGTGTTTCCCCCTACATGTCTCAATGAATGTTTTCCTTGAATAAATGTAGTACAATCATTTAGGTATCAGAAATAATATTTTTGTTTCAAACCCAGTCATTTATTTAATTCTTATTTTCTTGCTTCCTTTTGTGTTTACAAAGGCTCCGCATATACTGCACTGTGTTTCTAAAAGCTATCATTTTCTTTAGAAAAGAATATTGTTTGCTCTCTTGAATAATTCATCTTGGAGTTCTCTTTTAATCCCTCATCAAATGTGCAGTTCTTGTGTCTTCATAAAGGAAAAGAAAGGAAAACAACCCTCTAAGGCTGATTTATGAATTAGACCATGAACATTAAAAATATATAAAGCCTTGGTATAAATAAGGACTTTAGTTTTGATTCTAATTCAGTTGTATCAGTACCTCTGGAACAATACTATTGGTTATATACAGATTTCCACTATTATAACTGACTTATCACAGAGTATGAAAAAAATGAGCATGAAAGATAAATATGATGAAGATTTGATATTTAACCTTGAGCTAATAAGGCTAACAATATAGGTAGGTTTTGAAGGGAAAAAGAAATGCTTAGAGTAGGATTTAAATTAAACTGTGAATAGTATGCAATTTATAGTATTTTTGAAACAAATAGTTGATAAAAGAGCTTTTAATCCAAGCTCCTATATATCCCATTAGGTTGAAATATAAATAGTTTAGATGCAAAGAAAAGAACGTAGAAGTACCTTCATACATAATCTGTGGCCTACAGATGCTTGTTATTAGATTACTGTTGTTCATTTGATATGCACATCAGATTAGCAAGAGACCTTTCAGAGTCTGTGAAGTTCAGGTATGTCTTGTCCCTCTGATCTGTAGGAGATGACCTCTACTGCCCAGCTACTGAGCTGAGACATCTCCATCTCATTTCCTCAGTATAAGATAGACTCAGGCACTGCACATGGTATAAAGTGTGTTTAAAGCATCAAAACTGTATCTTGTTAAAAGGTTAAATTGTTTTAATGCAACAGTCGGTTATTGCCATGAGGAAAGTATTTACAAAGTCAAAGCAGTATTAAAGGCACTCATCTGTGCCACGGCTTATAAAAGGTTGTTCCATGTATCTGAGCTGACCAATCCTGAAATGTCAGCCTCTTCCAGCCACCAGCTTTATTGAGCCCATAATAATCAGCTAAACCTGTTCTGCTTACCTGGGGGTGGCTGCCTCAGCATGGTTGAGTGGTTTGTCTGTGGCTTCTGTCACCGCCTGTGTGTGTACCTTAGAGATCAGCGAAGTTAGGGGCTACGCTGGGGTACGTCAGGGTCAGCAGCAGCAGGGAGTGAATTGCTCAGAGTTCTTTTGCAAAGCACTTAATAAAAAGAAAATAAAATGTGTCAGAGGAACAGTGGAGTGAAATTTTTTGAGGAAACAAAAGATAAGATGGTCCCCACATTAACATTCTTGGAACCACAGGCTGATCTACATCATCACCTGTGGTGAACAACACATAGAATCCTTTTCCTGAGTCATTCATCAGTATTTATAATGGTTCATCAGCATTAATATTATAAAATTTAAGAAGTTTAAATATTTCTGAAGTGCAGCTTTTCCAGGAATCCCTGTGGTATTCATAACTTATCTTCCTTAAAATATTCATTTTAGTGTTACTGAACAAATTTGGTAGAGAACCTGATGTGCTCCACATGTGGGAGTTGCTGGAGATTGATTATCCTGATGATTGTGATACTGATCCCCTCCTAAAGGTTGTATGTATTTCTGCTGTGGTAATTTACTGTTCAATGAAGAAAAGCAGAATAGAAGGGACTCTTGTTGTTTTGCTATTACTAGTTATTTTGATATTTGTTACTAGATTTTTCCACTTTCCTGTTGTCATTTTGGATGTCAGTTCTGTAACATCAATCTCAACCTTTTTATTGTTTTCCTTTTCTGAAATGCAAATAGTAATTTTCAAGAGTACAACAAAAACTCCGAAGTTACAATGTCACATTTCTGACTGTTGGCTGAGTGCTAGCAAATAAGCGTTAGACCCCTTTAGTATAGGTGAAAATACACATATATTCATGCTTCCTGATACTCTGCAGGAGGAGAACAATGAGCAAAATCTCAGCTCCTCAGTGGTATTTAGGTCTTCTACAAAAGTACATTTCATTACAGGGACTTGATAGATGATGGGCAGTGCATCTATATTTGTCCAGAGGCTGGTTTTAGTAATTAGAAGTTCATACTAGAGTCTTTCTGAGCGAAACACCTGCTGACTTTAGCCTGTTTTTGTTTGATGGAGAGCCCCAGGTTTAAAGGTCTGTTTGTTCCGGGGTGGTTGAAGTCAGCACAAGTTTAGTCATTGATTTGAGAGAGCGGGTGGCAGTTCTTAGGGGTCCACTCAGGTTCCAGCCGAAGTCAACTTGAGTAGCTACCATTATTTAATAGAAGATAGCTCTAATTCAGGAAATAATTAGTAAAATTGTCCTCAAACCCTTGTGCAGCTGAATCAGCTTGCCTTTGAAAAAGCCTCTCTCCTTCAGATGGTGGGGCTATTGACAGGAACAGCAGTAGCAGCTGCTGTGTGGGAGCATGTGTGTGTGTCTTGCCCAGCAACCTCATTCACTGACTGTGGATTTCACCTCCCACGCTCCACCTGCAAAGGCCATGACTACTCAGTTTCTATCCAGCAGCAGTGGATGCAGCCTGGCATTAATACTTGGTTGGAAAGCGGTTGCGGTCTCCCTTTCTCAAAATTTTTGGATGCTGGAAATACACATCCATTCCCCCACCGAGTGCAAATTCATGACCTTCAGAATAGGTGGAAAGGTGTGGTTGCACGGAGAATGGTAGATAGAAATGAACCAGCGTTCTACTGGGACTGGTTTGTCATGGATGTGTATGTGCATGTGTATAGACACACACGAGTGATCTATTTGTGTGAGGATTTGCAGTACTAATAGTCATAGTGGCTGCTCCTCTGTTATTTCTATACACATTGAATTGGAGACTGTGCTGTTAAAATACCCCATCAAGAACACAGAAACATTTATTTTTCTCTCTATTTTTTTTTTTGCTAATACTTCTTTAGTTTGTAACTTCATTTAAAGAAAAATGGCCGCATTGTCTTTTCTTTAATTTTATTTTGTTTTATTTGCATGATGGAATTTTATAAAATTCAATGCATAATAATTACATAGCATGAAATGAAAATATAACATTTAATATTAATATTTATAAGTAGAATAAAATCTATTTTTATGCAAATTGTAAGGTATATAATATATAACATTTAAAAATATCTATCCGAGAATCACAGAATTTTTTGTGTTGGAAGGACCCTCTTGAGGTCATCTTATCCATTGGTAAATTATCTTTTTTTCCCAAAAAAAGCAACTTTTTTATTCCAGCAAGAGTAGTTTCCCAAACCTTCTTCTCTCCTATTTAAAGCATTTATTTGATGCATCTTTAAAAAAAAGAAACCAAAGATAAGGATATAAATTATATAAAGTATAGAAAAGAAATGCACTTTTTAGAAAATGACAAATAATTTAATCTAGAAGAATGATCACAAAGTTCAGCAGTGTAAGCAGCTATTGCTCCTTTGGAATTAATAATATGATGATGATTTTTTAATAGCATCTACAACTCCATGTCTGAGTTATTCTATGATTCTTTAAAATAGTCATTCTAGCTGTGGAGGTTTTACCTCTTTAAAGACTGGTTTGTTCATTCCATGTGAACACAGCCACACCCTGCAAAACCGAAAGGCTTTGCACATGCCTAATTTAAGATTTAACCTAGTATCAGTGTTAAACCTGTTTCAGTCAGTCATTCTCTTGCTTAAAATGCTGTGTAACTCAAGGGTTTCTATCTGCTCCTTTAGCAAATCAATTTATTATAATCTGCCATGGTTTGCAACTTAATTCCTGCAGCCTAAGGTACAGTGTTCTATTCTTCCACTGAAAATAATTGGGCAAAAAAATTCACTGCCTTTTTATTTTGTTTTTCATTGCATTGAATGTAACAAGAAGAGCCAGCTTGATAGCACTCCAAGCTAAACTCTCCTAATTGTGCTCAGGGCAGACAACAGACAATCAGACCTCCTCACACAGACACAGAAACCTTCAGCCTTTCACCTACGTGCAGCTGGTTTTGCGTGTTCTTACAGCGCTTTCCAGTAATGTCTCAGTTGCTGATCACTGAGAACTGGACTGGTATCACTCCTGATGGCTCCTGGACTTCTGAAAAGGTTTTGTGGGAATTAAAAAAAAAAAAAGAGGTTTATTAATTCACGTTGCTTTAGGCTATCATGATGCTATAGTCTAAAAGATCCCTGGCTTTACAGCTGCAGAATCCCTGAGAAGTTCAGGAACCTGACTCTGTGGTGACCTTTTCTGAAAGAAAGGTCAGCGAGCCACAGGCAGACTTGCCAAGTCAACTGCTTTTCCCTGTAGACTAAAGCTTTGTGGTCTTGCCCGTGGATCTGCCAGGAAACTTGGCCAAGCTACTGCTTTTTGTTGTCTCAGGCACAGTACGTGTGTCGAATGAAGTTTCATACTAAGTGAAAGCGATTTCAGTAAATGGAAGTCAATATCGTGTTGAAAGAACTTAAAATCTATCCTGTGGCTCCATATATGTTATTTCCAATTTATTACAGTTTTAATGAGCTCCTAGATTCATTCATAGAATGTGTTTTTGTACAAATCTCACTCCTATTTTCATGCCTGTTTTTTTGTTCTCTCAAAGTTGAGAGGGATGGAACTTATTTGGCACATTAGGGAATAATCTTCCAACTGTTTGGATTAGCTTGGGATCAAAAAATAAGCTCATTACTGCCACTGACACCTCATTATTGTTAACTCATTGTTTCCTATGCCAAAGACCTTTTAAACACAGCAGTTTCATTCCTTTATTTTAGGGGATCTTCATAGGGATACAAAACCTGGACAGGCTATTACCAGTTATTTTAAACACAGTCATAGAAAAGTTTTGACTGTTGGAGGTGGCTTGGGGTGGCAGTTTTGCTTTGACAGTGTCATGGGGCTTTTTAGTTTTGACTGAAGATTAAATTTTGGACCATGACGAATGTGTGATCTTCCCCCCTCTTCCTTCCAACTTTTTTTTGTGAGTAGTAATTTCTTTTTGATACTGAAAAGGCTACGAAAGCTGAAGATTTTATTGTATTGAATCTCTCCATTATAATATTTTCCCCTATTTTCCTTTATCTCTGTTCATTTGCATCTTAGATTAGGGTACCTGTTTAAGGCAAGAACTGTGTGTTCAAGTAGTATTAATCAGCCAATGTATCTTTGGAGGGAAATTCAGTAAATTTCTCCATTAATATTTTAGAAGTGGACTCTTACCTATAACAGCTATTTTAAAGCTATTTGAAGCTATTACGCTTCAGATTAGATGCTCAGTTCTTCTGGGTCTCCAGACCTTACAGAAAGCTCAGAGATCTGCTGGTTTATAGCTAGTGCACATCTGACCCAGTGTCCATGCAGTTATTTCACTGAAATATAATCTGAAACTAGGAATGTGTATGCTGCTAAGGATTTAAAACTTTATTTATGTGACAGGTGTAGCAAAAATATATGCCAATCATAAGTGGCTTCTATATTAAATATTTTTAGGTCATTGTCCAGTCATGCCCACACAGGCTCCCTAACAGACCTAGAATTCAGATGCTGGACACAGTTATGGCACTGGGAAGTGGGAGCACTGAAGTGTTGACAGGAAGCAGTGAATTTTGGGTTGGTATCAGTCAAATACGTTGCCTCTCTAAATTTTTTATTAACCTCCGAAGCCTCAGTCAAGGTACTTACAGCAAAGTATGAATATGTCAAATTCCTGTGTGAGTCAGAGACCAGATCCTGTGGATCAAAAGCTCAGTGGCTGAACTTTGCACTGGGCTTTATAAGAATAGCTTGCACTCGAGAGTTCCAGTGATAGCTGTCCCTGCTGCAGGGTCTGGGTTCAGCACAAATACACTCACCTGGAATTTGTTATGTGCTCTGAGGAGTAGCTTGTCATCAAACCTGCGTACCAGTAACTACATAGGCAGTGAATAAAGATAGATTGTTCCTGTCTATGGCAAAAGGCAGGGTGGCCATACGTCAGTCGGCTGGCTGTTCAGGGTTTTTATGATTCAGTTGGCTCAATTGACTCAGATCAAGCTTTATTATAATTTTCCCATCCAGTTCCATCTGTTTCAGAAGGATGACAGATCTGAATTTGTGGGACTCTGTCCTTTTGTATTATCAGGAGGACATAGTGACATATTTTGAGTCTGGCAGCACCACTGGCTATTTTGGCTGGTGTTGTGCAGGATGAGGTGGGATTGGCCATTACCAGCTCCATGAATGTGTTGTAACAGCAAACATTTGGTTGGTTCTACGAGTTGTAGCTACTGATACTACACTTGTGATGCTGTCCAAAAAAGAGGAGGGATAGTAGTGGTAATGCAGAAGATAATGCTCAAATTTATACAATCACTGTTTCAGTCATTGAGGGAATGTTGGATTTTATAGCATGTCCCTGATCAGTTCTGAAATTCTGATGCAGCTTTGTGAAGAAATGAAACTTTCTATTATAATTTTGCTTGCATGCCACAACTTGTTACAATTTTTAACAACTTCTTAGCCCATCTTTTAAAATTTATGGGTTTACTATGACTACTTATTCATAAAATGCCTGCTACCTTCTTTTGTTTGAGGAGAAGTTGTTTAACAAATAGATACACTGTATTGATTCACTGTCTTGGCTAGGTAGAAATGGCCATTCAAACCACAATAAATCCAGCTCGAAGATTTTGAAATAACTTGTATAATCCGCCCTTCTCTTTTTAATTAAAAAAAAAAGAAAAAAAGGCTGTATTTTTCTAGGAGGGTTTTTGTTTGTTTGTTTGTTTGTTTGTTTTTAACAACAGCCACAACAGAATGTCATAACATAAACTCAGGGGAAGCTACACAAGGACAAAACCTGGCCCACGGACACTGAGTTGATTTGAAATTCATGCACACCGTCATCTGAGGTATTTGTGTTTGCAGCTTTGTACCATCCCACCTGTGCTAGTTACCTGGCAAGCACATCTTTGGTGTTCCACATGTTGTCTGGCTCTCAGCCCACACACAGATGCATGCATGTATGTTCACACCACAGTGAGCAAAGGTGATGAAACAACCGACACACTGAGCAACAAAATAAAGTAGAAATGTTGAGGAAAAGGCTACAGAGAAAAGACCTTTGACTTTTACCCAAATATGTTTGGCTGTATCTGTGTAAGTGAAAGCAGGCAACTTTATGTCAGGAGTAAAACAATTCGTTGTTCAAAAGAAAATAACCAATATCTAAAAAATACATGTTGTATGCATGAAGTAAATGTGTTACATGCATGTTTGGTATTCCACAGCATACGTGAGATAAATTCAATATGCAGTTATGTGATATTTTTTACTATATTTGGTTAATTCTTTCATACCTTAGTATTTGATGATAGGGATTCAAGTCTGTGGCATCTGTTCTTAACTTACACTCTGTGGCTTTTAGAGAATTACAAATGTTCATTTGCAAAAGCTACGTGGAAATACATATCACATGTAATGTAAACATTGTGCAGCATCCCTGCTGTGTCAGCTCTATTAACTAGATGTTGACACTAGATTTACTAGAAGATTTGAAAATAACTGAATCAAAAATATAGTTCTCTCCAAGCACTTGGAGATCACTGTGCATTTCCATTTGCCCTCATAAAAGAACATTTAATTGGACTACATACTTACAGAATTTTGGTGTGATGATTTTCTGCCCAGAGAAAAAATGATGAAAAGTGTGGTGCTATATGTTTCTTCCATTTTTTATTTCTCTTTGACATTTTTTTTCTCTTTAAAGAACTATATACTGGAGATACCACTTTTTGATAACATAGTTAAGGGTCTATCAAGCTGAGAGTGAGTTAGCAGTAGAATTGCTGTTGATAAAATACATTCATAATTTTTTGTGGTTTTATATTGCTTTTATGATTGTGTCTAGGAACTGTCTTTAGGATTTAATTCAGTATTAATCAGACAGGGAAAGCTAGGCAATCACTCTTCTATTTCTATTTGAAAAACAAACAAATCAGGAGAAAACCTTCTACATAGAGAAAATAACCCTACAGAAGCAAACTTTACCTTAGGTGAGCTAGTCCCCCTTGTGTCCTTTTACCAGGAGGAGAAAGAGGTGCCTTCTGATAGTAATTCAGAGGATCTATGTGTCTCTTGACCACAGAACAGGACTAGGGAGATTTTTTGTGGAGTAAAGTTAAACCTGTGGAAATGACTCTCAATTTTTTCTATTTTTGTGCTTTGCACCAGACTACAGTATTCAGTGCTGATAAAATGTAAGATAGAGAATCATAGGATTTGGCATTATCTTCGAGTGCTTGTCAAATTAATTACAGGAACAGGAGGACGTATATACTACTTGAATTTTTTTTTGGTTTTGTTTTTTTTTTTTAAGAAGGAAAGTACTTAAACTCATTCTTGCCATTTAACTTGATGCATCCTAGATATAGAAAGTGATTCTGTATTTTGTATCCTGAATGTGTAATCCCATTCTCATTTCTCACTGTCAAAGATATCTAGTGATCTCATGTGGAAAGTTCAGAGTGCTGTGTCATGGTCAGCATATTTGGTTTCTTTGGAACTAGGCAACCTCAACTTTGCCTATTCCAAATAACAACATTTCTTGTTGATAGGGTTCTTTTTAGAGTATTGATAATACTTGGCAGGAATAGAGAACTATGCGTGCTAGATGATTGCCTAGTTAATTGTGGAATTTGGTACTCCTTCCTTTCATGAGCTGACTTGCAAATTCCTTCTCTTTGTACCAGAGAAGCATTTTGCAAACATTAAAAACCAAACTGGGAAGGAAGCTGGGATTTTTGTTCTCAGGTCTGGTAACGATTTTATGTCTTGCAAAAATCCCACAGCTCTTATGATTTTAGAAGTGTTTTTAAAAACATCTGTTAATGCACTTTATTAAAACCGTCTAATCCGAAGACGAGACCACAAGACCCAACACGAAGTTCTCTGAAGGTATCTGGAGAGCTCTCCATAATTTCACTGTGCTGTGGAGAAGACCACTAGGTCCTTTAAGAGGGAAACTGTTTTCAGACAGTATGAAAATATCTGTGATTCTGTTAAAAAATCTCTCTTCCGGCCTCTCTTGTACTTGAACCTGCCAATTCTATGGTTGCTTCTCTCCTGACCAGTGTAGTGACCTAACTGGTTCTTAAAATCAAGCTGCAAGCTCCTCTTGTTTTGCAAGGCCTCGTGATACAGTTCCTTTCTCCCCCTAACAATTCTAGAATGAGCACACAGATCCAGAATTCCTTTTCCTCTTCCTGTATGTCCTGGTTTTGGCTGGTTAGTCGCGTGTTATGATTAAACCGTGGCAGTGTGCTAAGAGTTTCAGAGAGGAGAACAGAAGAAGATGAGCGGGGAATCCTTCCTCCACAGTGGTAGAGGAGGGTTCCTTTCTCAGACGCCTCCAAACATGTGCCTTGTTCTACAGCCTGGCGCAATGTTTATAAATGGATTTTCTGAGTTCATGACCTATTTCAAAACAAGTGCTGGAAGCCAACACATTTTGTCCTGGCTCATCTGGGTTCAGTGGGCACCTGTCGCACAGAAGATTCTTTACCCAGGCCTCTCCAGTGGCTAAATCTGAGCTTCTATGTGGATAAGAAAAGGTCTTGAATGAAAAGGAGCAGCCCCGAGGAAATCACACAGAAATATAAATGATATGCAGATAAGATCTTTGGGGTTTTTAAAATGATCATTCTTTTCTGAACATTCAAGCATGTTTATTCAAATGGCATTGTTAAAATACAGTTAGGATTCCATAATTTCTAAGTGCCTCATGTGACCAGATTTCATTTTACATTTGCCCAAATATGAAAAAAAAGGAAAACAAATAGCTTTGAAATTTAATTTTGAGTACATTTAATTAGATGGCAATTAAAGTTCCCCATAACCATACAAGTTTGGGACAAAATCTTACAAACCATTCTGCACGACAGCATTACCGTCTTTTTAAAGTGCAAAAGAATGCATGATAATCACCACCAGGTGTGTCTAAACTGTCTCTTACACAGTTAAGAGGAATCTGTGTATAAAGTTTTTCCTTGACCATAAAAGTCAAAGGATTCACATGTACCAAATATGTTTCTTAAATATACATAGAGCCTTTTCCATGTCAGTTCCAGAGGCTGCAGTCTGCAGGAGTAGTGTAAGGATTTGGGATACTGTTGAGCTAGTGATTCCAAACTGTGAGCTGAAATAACCTGAAATTTCTTCTAAATTCCAGAGGTGTTGCATACAGTGTGGGAGATCGGACAGGTTCTGAGAGAAGAGAGAACCAATATACATGAGATCTGTGAAACAGCAAGAGGTGAGATTTGTTTTTCTGGTCATATATCACTGTATTTTTACCACTTTGGTGATTTCGCACCATGCTCTCCTCCTCCTCCTCTCAGCTTCCCAGCATTCACCAACAGCAAAAAATAAAAATTTCAGTTTGGTGCATGAAAATTTCAAAAGGACTCAGATGAGATTGCTGTTAGGGTGGAAATAGGCTTTGGAAATCTGCTGTCATCCCATCAGCCCACAGAAACACTCCAAAAGACCATATTCTGGGGGAGAGAATGGAAACTATCTAGAGCATCAAATGTGGCAGCTGGAAACAATTTTTTAAAAATCGGGTAGGCCAGTCATGTTACAAGGGGTAAGAGAGGCAGCTGGGAGATTTAAAAGGGAAGGCCTGGGAGCAGCTGAAAGGTGCCAGTAGTCTGTTAGCAAGAGCATCTGAGAGCTAAATGGCTGCATGTGATGAGAAAACATGCCAAAATGATAAGAAAAACAGCTGGAGAAAAACAGAATTTCAAAGCCTCTGAAACAGGGATGGATATGCAAATTCTGCTAACTATTGAATCAGTAAATGAATTACTTGGGGTTTTTTTCCTCTCTGCTCTCCTAAGTTCCTCTTGTTTTCACACATCTTTCTGCAGAATCTGCAAGTGTCCTTTTCTGCTGCCTCTTCTTCCTCTTGACCTTTTGATTCTTGGTTGTTTCTTGCACAGAAAATCGGTATTTCTGAACAATACTATTCACGTGTTTATAGCCTCTTAGGCCAGTATTTTAACTGCCTATCTTTCTATTTCTTCACCTTATTAAGACTTTCCCTGCCTGTTATTCTGAACGTGAAAACCTCTCAGCGGAACATAATTTTCTGTGAAGGAAATGCACAGGTAGCAGTTGATTTTAATAGCTCCCAGTGTCATTCTGGGTAGGACCTGTAAGATTTAGATGGCTTTGTATTACAGAGGTCTAGCTGGAGGAGTTGGCAGGCTTGACGGTCTGATGAGCTGCCGCTAGAGTGTGGCAGGGTCTGAACCAAGTTTGGAGTGAGAACATGGTGACTTTGGAAAGTAAGCTTTAAAAACACACAGATTTTCAAGGTTTTATGCATTACACTTGCAAGTGTATTTTTGTATGTATTTTACCGTACATATAATTTATAATTTACTTGTATGTGATCACATATTTGAATCTAGTCTAGGTGTCTTCATTAGTGATGTAAAGACATATGCCAATATCTGATACAATAGCATGTTCTTTACCTTTGAAACTGTGTCTGCTGTTTTTCAGCTGTGAAAGCAAGAGACGGTATGGATGTACTTTTTCCCCATAGTTCATAAGGAACAAAGAGCTTATGTGAGAAAAAGAGTGCAGGAGAAGGTCTTAATATATTCTGTCCCATCAAAAACTGAAATACAGCAATATGAAAAGAGCAAACGTGCTGTCTAGCTTCTCTGAAGCTGTTTGCTAATGACCTCCAATGAACTAGAAAATGTTAGAGAGCGTAGTCTCAGCTTGAAGCCTGAGAGAAGAAAAAATAACAGACTGAGAGAAGGATGCAGAGCAAATGAAAAAGTATGGAGATGGTTAATAATTATGTTATGACAATAAAGCCATAATCAGGCATCAAATTCTTGCTATCTTTCATGCTGCCTGAAGCATACTGTTGTGTCCAGGAAGAGCAGCAGCAGTTTTGGAGGGCATGAAAATAGACTCACAGAATAATAAAATAATAGAGCAAATTGGAAAGGGGAGGGAGTATAAAACTGCATATTAAAATATACTAGAAAGAGCCTTTTAAAAAGACATCTGAATTATTACCACTTATTATTGCTGAAATATAATTCATCATGCACCTTATACTAAAAATTTTAATTAAAGAAAATAATAGTGTCAGGTCAAAGGATTACAGTCCCATCTGATAAAATACTAAATGAGGCAGAAAGCACAGGAAGTACTTTCCCTTTTCCAGTTATGGAAAGTTATGCTTGTCTGGCAAAGAGAAAAATACTTGGACTGAGTGAGAAAACATGTTCATGGTGCAAATTAATTGTTTTCAAAGAAAGCATTTAAATTAAATTTTCAGTCACCTGAAAGCCTTTGATTGCATCTTTTAAAATAAGATCTATTGTTTTGGAAGTCTTTGACATTATATACCTCTAACAGGAACAATTAAAGCATAAACTTGCAAGAAATTCTACGTATGAGATGTAATGTTGCATGTTTTATGCTTATGTAAATTATTCTCTTGGAATAAGAAATTTCATCTTCCTTTTCTTATTTTCTCCATGATTAGCAGCAGACTAGGCAATTTATTATTCTACATTCTGGTGTAAATAGAGATGGCCTCTGCTTTAAAAAAAAAAAAAAAAAAAAAGTTTGAGAAATGAGTGCAGGTGCACATATCTGAAAAGAAGTAAGATAGTGGATTTGAGAAATAATGGGGGAGGCACTGTCCAGCTAGGTTTTTTCAATGCGTTGCTTTTGGTAGTTAAAATAACTCTGCCTTCTGCACATCCTGCTTTTCAGCCTGTAGCATAAGAAGGTCTTTGTCAGTGGCTTACACTGCCTTGTGACTTAGGAGAATTTCCTCCCAGGAAAGCTGCCCAGGGTCATGGAGCTGTAGACCTTAAGAAAGAAGGGTTCCAGTTACAGAAGGAAAAATGGTTTGGTCAGTTATATTTTTAATTAAAATGAGGCAGTGGTAGAGAGACTGAATTTGCAGGACCTCCTACAGCAGGAGCATGAACTTGTTTATCCAGAAAAGCTGCTGTGAAATCTACAAACTATATGTGCTTAGGCAGCTCCATTTAAATGGATTATGATACTTCCATTTCGTAGTTGGCATGGCTCCCCCACATTCTGCTCTTTGAATGATCTTACTCAAAACCTACTGTTTCCCTAACAATCCCGAGATGAGGTGCTTTCTGCCACTCCACAAGAATGAGAGCAACATGTAAAATTTCAC
Organism: Oreocharis arfaki; assembly: GCA_013398015.1. NCBI lineage: Eukaryota > Metazoa > Chordata > Aves > Passeriformes > Paramythiidae > Oreocharis > Oreocharis arfaki. The sequence goes on from VZRR01006130.1 coordinate 210,809, forward strand.
CACTGATGATTTGCTTCAATCTCTGGGAAATAGACTGAGCATCACTTAAATATTTCTTTTTCCACTCCTCTCCTCTACACCAAGTCATTTTCTGAAGAGGACCCAAAGTTCATCACAAACATGAAGACATTCCTGCCCTTTTCTTCTTTCTAGTACATCAAATTGAACAGCAGAATTGTTCTTCCACTAAACCCACATAGGTGTTAAGAGTTGTTCCCATTCTACAAATTTGAGAGCTGGTCAGTGCCTGGTAGAACACAGAGCTGCTTGAAGGGTTTGCACGCTAATTGCTCTGCTCAACAGCAAGGCCTTCATGAGTTGTTCTCTGAGGTAACCAAATAGTCTTGCAAACACTAATAATCTTCTGAATACCAGGATGAGTGAGCAGTGCAGTTAAATAGTTCTTTTCTTGAGATCATTGCTGAATTAGGAATTAAAAGTCAGTCTCATTAGATCTTTTGCCTGTATGACTGACAGAACCTCAGACTTTGCAGGTAAACCTGCTTAGATTGAAGAACATCACACCAAGAAACAATTTCTTTTCATGTTGGCATATTTATGATTTTGTCCTCAGGTGTCAACAAATGGGCAATAACTATCCTTGTTCTCAGCCAGTTAAGACCTGGAGTATCGCTTCTTAGTTTTTAATCTCCAGACAATCATACCATCCTCATAATCACATTAACCACCACAATAAATGTTGAGAATCCATTAAAATCTTTTAATGTTCGCAATTAGTAGCACTTTCACCACCACCAAGCAGACTATACTTTTTACCCCTTTGGAACAAAACTCTCTTGTCTCCTGCAGTTCTCTCAGGGCGTATTCATGCAGTTCTGCTTTCAGTCTGGGCCCTGGCTGGATGTCAAGCTCATCTTGATTGTGCCCAAAGTTTGCTATTCTACTCTCTCTGCAGCAATGGCTGTACCAGTTAGCATCCCAGCTGTCCTGCTGAAACAATGGATCATTAATACAGTGAAGCCACATTTCAAATAAACTGTATCTTAAATGCAACAGAGACAGTGCCTGCTTCTGCCTAATACTGCTATTCCCCGCATTTGGGAAATCCAGATTCCTTGAGGCTCCTCCACACACTTTTTGTATCTCTGCCAACCTGTATTCTTAGAGGTCTGCTGGCAGGCACCACTGCCGTTGTCGGGATCAGGCCAAGGCGCTCCAGACTGTTTGCATTATATTGAAGACAAGACACAAAATCTTTGAAGCCAGCTTTATTCTTGAAGTTCTAGTGGGCACCAAGACCTTCTTCCCCGGAAAGACACTCCAGTGCTGCTTTCTTTGCTCTTTGACTGGCCTTTACTAAGCTAAACCGATGCATCCACGCAAAGAAAGCCTTTCAGCCATGGTGTGCCCTTCTCAGGCGCTCTCTCAGCTGAGCTACTGCAGCCACGTCAGGGGCAGCTCCCCGCTGACTCCAGCCCTCTGAAGGCTGGTGGGCATGCTTCTGTTTTCACATTCAGCTGCTGTTCTCAGAACTTAATGTTAGATTCTGATTTCTTTTGGCAAGATCCCAGGTGTTGTTAGAGTAGACAGGAAAATAGCCCTTCTCGATAAGGTCAGAGGAAAACCAGTTTCAAGACACAGTAGTGTCCATGGAACTGGTGACATTTACGGAAGAACAAAGCCTGGAGATCTCTTTACTTTCTCTTACATGAAAACCAGTATAAATGATGATGGCACTCAGGTTAGTGAAAGGATTCATTTTACAGAAAATGAGAAAAGAATTTAGTTGATAAAACAGTTCTCTAATGGAGAAAAAGCCAATACTGATGAAAATCAAGAAAGATTGATGCATAAACTTGCATACTGTGATGCCTAAGCCTTGGTTAATGAAGAGCAGATTTTCCTTAAATAGTGCTCATAACATAAATCCACATAAAGGAATAATATGAATTATAATTATATATTATATATAATTATATATATATTATTATATAACTATATATTGAAAAAGAAATTGTAAACATTCCTTATTCCACTAATGTGCTACTTACCGTCTTCCAAGGCTAGGAAGAGACCATACTGGACAAAGGGAGCAGCCCCCTTTTGATGTCCTTCTTTGCTATTGAGATGAAGAAACAACATTTTAATTGAGACTGTCCATCACTTAAAAAACCTTTGGCCATTATATGAAAAAAAAGCTTGTGCTTCAGCATTGTTATGTTTGGGTTGTTCTTCCCCATGTTTACTTGTCTGCATAAAACAGTATAGTTAAACTTGATGATCTTAAAAGTCTTTACCTAACCTAAATGATTCTGTGATTCCCAAATTGTCTGACTACCCTCAGTGAAAACAGGGTTTTCCTCTAGACTTCCATTATTTCTATCTTCATTCAGAAATATTACTAGTGATCAAATTAGGAGATGAATTCCAGTGGTTTGAACAAGTAGCCAGGGAATCCCAATTTTTGGCAACATCATGGTATCCACAGCCTTGAGCAAGTAATCAGTCTTCCCTTTGATACAGTTGGAAAATGCAGTGGTGTGTTTTTTGAAAGCCATTCAATTCTATTGGTTCTTGTCAGAAAAAACCAAAAACAATCTACTCTGTTACTTCTAAGTGGAGGGATATTTTGCTTTTAAGCAATTTATGATTTTTAAAAATAGGGGGTTTTAATAATCTAAAATGCTATTTAAATTACCCAATTTTATTTTTCTGGGAGACAGTTTTGTTTACTGCAGGGTTTTAAACTTTAGTTTATTTTTGTTGTCACTACAAATCCAAACAACAACAGCAACAACAAAAATGTCCAAGTTTTTCACAGGGTGGCAAAATCCCTTACCTGCATTGATGGATAAAAATGTGTTCTGTTCTTCAAGTGTGTGGTCAAGATTGATTCGCGCCCTTGCAAGTGCGATGAAAAAACTCTTTTAACAGCCTAATGACAGGTGATGGATTCACTGATCTTTTCTTATGACCTACCTCTCTCAGTTTTGGTATTTTGACACCTTTTGCTCAGGTTCAAATGGAGTCGTCAAATTCAGAAGAAGGTGAGCTGCAGATAGAAAGAGCTCTTTTATAAAGACTTTTCCATATTTTGTAAATTTTGAGGTGAAAGACAATGGGGTTTTCTTACTTTACCCAGTGTAAGTCTTAAGAAAGATGTGACTGGGCACCTGCAAGAGCCCTTGCCCTGTAAAGGAGTGGGGAGCATATCACCCACAATAGCCACGTGTAGAGAACAGAGAAGAAGCAGGAGGCACAGTGAAGTCTGGTCCAAAGATTAACATGAGGATACTGAGCTAAGGATTATATAAATGTCAGAGACCTCTCAGCAATTAATTTGGATAGCATCTTTTGACTTTCAGATGCTTGGTGATGAAACAGACTTTGGTGGGTTCCTCCCTGTTCCCAGACTGTTTAGGTCAAAAATAATGATAGTGTAAGCTAGCCCAAATTCATGGCTTATCTCAGCAAAATTGGCACATGGAATTGGGAAACATTCCAGAGCTAATTTACTTTATGTTGAGAAAAGCTGATACTTGTTCTATGTGCACATCTGCATGTTTGAATGAAGTCATGACTGTAGTTTTCTCCTTATTCTTTGACACTATGTCAAACTTTTTTCTCATAATTTAACCCTGCACTTTGGAGGGATAAAAGTATCTGCAAACAAGCCTCCAAATCCCAATCATCAGTCATAGTAAGCATTTTGTAAATTCACACATAACCATGTTATTTTTAAACATATGCAGGCTCTTTAGAACTGAAACATAAGTTCAAAATAGAATGATTTTTCTCACAAGGGTTTGAGCATAGCTAGGGAATTGCTCAGTTTAAAATGGGCAAGCATCTCATGAACAAGACTAAGAGGTTGCATCATTATTTTCATCCTAATGTAGTCCTTCTATGTGTTTGAAAAATCCAAGAAAAATTAGAACAAATGAAGTCTATCAATGCCAAGTTATGTTCACTAGTTAATAGGAAAATAAATATACTAGGAAAAACTGCAGTTCTAGCAGCCAGGTCATGAATGTAACCTTTCAAGGTATTACACCTTTTTTATTCTACACATTCCTTAGCAATGCTTCCTAGTTTCAACTTCTCCCTCTCTCTGCAAGAAACTCATCACTGGTCACTTTTCAGTATAGGAACTCTTCTTAAGGTTTTGGAAACTCAACTGGAAATTGCATTGTGAGCAACTTCTTGCATATAGGCCATCTCTCAAATAAAATGCTAACATTTTTTCTGAGTATTCACATATTTCCTAATCATGTGCTGCTATTTCTCCGTTGTTTTATTTTGGTCTTGGTAATGTGAACTGTTGGCATTTCACGTATTTGAGGCGTTACTGAGGTGTATTTTATGTACAAAGGTCTGTTCAGCTACTCATTTATCAAAAACAAGCATTAGTGTTCATGTTGTGTGCCCAAAGCTAAGTTTGCTAGTGGAGCTCACACATTTACATTTTTGCTGACATTATTTCTTCTGTCAAGTTAGAGCCAGCATGGAATTGACCTTTATAAGCTGAGTCATAAACTTTTATTCTGTTCCCATTGTGGCTTACACAACACAGACCCCTCCAGGGCAGCAAGCATTCCCCTTCACGCCCCTCCCTAGGGGTGTCTGTCACCTCCAGACGGAAGCAGGGGAAAGCCCAAGGACATTGTCAGGGGAGTGCATCAGTAGGGAAAAGATGCTTTCTTCATCCCATATCAAATAGAAGATTAGTGTGCCATCAGTGTGCTCTGCCTTTCACTCAGAGGGTCTTCTGGTTTTGATTCCTACTTGATACCATCTCTTGCAGGCAAGCCCCTTGGAGCAAGACCAGGGTAAGGAAATAGAAGAACAGAGTAGAAAATGGCATTTATTGTTTTCTACTCACCTCCCTGCTGGGTGTTTACATGCTTCTTAGCAGAAGGAGCACTACAGTGCGTTCTGCAAGGTCGCAGATCTTTAGGTCGGATTGCAAAAGGCAGTTCAGCAACACTGCTCAGCAGCCAGGCTCAAAGCACTTGTTAAGAACCATGACAGCATCAGACCAGGATGTTAGTGAGTGTTCCAGTTCTAGAGTTTCATAATCGTCCATGGTGCAATGAAGTCTGACCCCAAGACCAGGAAAAAGTCTTTTCTATCACTTCAATTTCACTCTTCCCCTCTTTTGAAGAGGAAAAAGACCCTTTTTGTGGATGAAAGAGCAGCTCAAATTCTGCAGTCAAGCCTGTATTTCTGCTGAAGTCACAGTGACAGCTGCAGTGATGGATTTCAGTATGAAGATTACATGAACATCCCCCCATTCCTCTAAGAACTGGCTAAGACTGTCAGGCATTTCACACAGTCTTCTTTCAGACATCAGGTAACAACTCCTGCTAGTCGTTAGTGGCTTGGACTGACACTGAAATGTTAAGTAGTCCTAAAGGTTAAAAATCCATTATCAACTGGACCTGAGCAGCTACTTCACTGCTTCCCAGTTCAATTACTATATTCAAAAAGGTGTCCTGACCTTTAGGTTTTTAGTAACATCACTCTGCTTGTAGGAAGGGTTCAAGGACCAAAAAAACCTGCCAGGTATGGAAGGGTATTGATTCAGGGACCTCTTGAGGAAGCTCAATCCATATAAACCTGATGGGCTGCACTCAAGGCTGTTGTCATTCTGAGGCTGCTTACTATCATCACTGAAAGGTCATGGAGACTGGGGAAGTCTTCTGTGACTGCAGAAAGGCAGATGATGCACCCATCTTCAGAAAGGGCATGCAGGACAGTCATGGGAAATACTGAACAATCGTGGAGTAAGCCATCTTGGCAAAAGTTTCCAGGCACATGAAGGAGAATGTGGTGATTTGGAACAGCCAGCCTGGATTTACAAGAGTAAATCATGCCAGACTAACTTGTCTCTTGTGATGAGGTGACTTTATCTGTTGAAGAGGCAAAAGCAGACAACGTTGTCTACCTTGAGTTTAGCAAGGCTTTCCATGTACTCTCCCACAGAATCCTTGTATCTCCATAATGGATAGCTAGGCAAAAAACTAACTGAATCATTGGTCAAAAGGGCTTATGCTCTGTCTCCACTGGGTAGAGTAGAGTTTCTTTTGGGGTCTGACTGATCTGATACCTTTAACAATGACTTGGAGGAAGAGATGGGATGCAGTACTGTCAGGTCTGTGGACTGATTATACTTAATGCAGAGTATACTTGATATGCTAGAGATCAGGCCTGCCACTCAGAGGGATTTACACTTGCCAGAGGACTAGGCCAACAGGAACATCATGAAGTTCAGTCAGGACAAAGAGAGAGTTCTTTATCTCAGATGGACTAACCCCCATGGCTTGGTTAGCTACTTTGCTGAAAAGTACATGGGAGGCTTGAGGGAGGCTGAACAGAAGTCCGTGGTAAACTCTGGCAGCAGTGAAAGTGCATCAGACTGTATCAACAGGAGCACAGATGGCAGATCAAGGAGATTGATTATTCTGTTTTACTCAGCACTCATTAGACCACAGCTGGCATAGTGGGTCCAGTCTAGAGGCTCCCAGTACATGACAGCTGCTGGCAGATTTGAACAACTCCATTGGAGGGTCAGCAGGACAGCTGAGAAGGTTGAAGCACGAGAATTGTAAGGAGAGGGTGAGGCACTGGAGTTTGTTCAGCCTATGGAAGAGAACAGCAATTTTTCAGTTCCTAAGAGAAAGTTACCAAGAAGATAGGGCTGGGCTTTCTGCCAAAGAATGAGAGACGAAGGCTGTAACGAGCAGGGGAGGTGCTGGTTAGATAGAAGGGAGAAAAAAATGACACGATGGGAATAATTAGGTAGTGGAATAGATTACCCAGAGAGGTTGTGCAGTCTCCACATGGGGATTTTTTAAGACCTGGCTGGACATACACATAAGGGACCTCAGACATCCCAAAGTCCCTTCCATTCTGAATTATCTTATGATAAACCTCAGAATGGATCTTCTCCATGTCCTCTGCAGAATTTCCTCCATGTAATACAGTTCCCATCAACCTGTGTATCTGAAGTCAGCATATATGCTGCTATTCAACCCACAGACCAGGAAAACTACATAAAAGGTTGCCCCTCTAGTTTTAACTAAACAAGATCTAAACCAATTTGGGCAAGAACAACACTAGACAGGATGAGACAACATTTTTTTATTGTTTTAATATGAGTGAATAGATTAAGAGATCTGAAATGTTGTAAAGCAATATACATACTGAATAAATAATATGCACAGGAGAGTCATGTCTACATTGTAACACTGGCTAGTATTCAGAATACTTCAAATAAATCCAGTGACATTGGATAAAGTCCATAAAAATGCTATCCTGTCTTCCCTTGTATGAAATTGTTCAAGTATTAAAAAATCCAATACAGTGTAAAATATTAAATTCCATTTCGGTCAAGAATAAAAATTGCAAGTATTGTAGTTTCACAGGACAATGTAAAGCAGCATTTTCTAGCAAAGGGAAAAATAGTCAGTCTACATACAGATGAGTGAGAAAACGGCACTAATGTATTTGAGAGGTCTACATGAATAACTAGTAGAGGGGAAAAAGAATGAACTAGCAATATTTTATGTAAAAACCTAAAAAAGTGTTAATTTAAGAGTACCCTCATACAGTGCACATACTGAATTTAAATAAATCCAAGTCAACATCCTTAGTTAATTAGGTTAATATTTAATATGCTACATCTAAGCCTACTAAATAATTTATACCATGAGATGAATACATAATTTTACAGTGTCACATCTAAAGTCGCTTTCTTTAGAGCGCAGCATAGTAAAACTTTCAAAATAAATATTTTTTTTTAAATAGCATAACAATTAAGGCACAGTATAAATCACATACCATTAACCCTTCAAGAACTGCAGTCTTGGTAACAAAAAGTCGCCTTGTGTACTGTATGTTTGCTAATAAATATTTTAAATATAATCCTGAAATAGATATTAAAATTGTACAAATGGTTTCAGAAAAGAAAATTCCCTTAAAACAGTTCTTAAAAGGTTTTAATTCATTAGGCTTCTTCCTGCCTTTATTCACAAGTTACGAATAGATGCAATAAATAGAAAGAGAAGGCTGTTGTAGTAAAGGGCTGATCCTATTTTAGAATCAGAATAGCTGACACCAGCAGTTAAAGTTTCCCAAAAGTGAAACGGGATGGGGCGAGGGATTAGGATGTGACAAGCTCATCACATGAGCACGAGTGATGTGTTCTGTCCAGAACTGTCTGTGTTATTGATTGTCTCTACAGCTGTTGCACCTCTTACTTCCACATCACTTGCTCCATAGTTCCACTCATCCAGAGGACAGAGAAGAAAATAACTTTGGTGCCTGTCCGCCATCTTACTAGCCGGCCATCTTCCTTGGGTTGTTCGGTGCCCATCAGTGAGACAGTGACAAGGTCCTGTCTCACAAAGACAACTTCTGAAAGCTAGAAAGGACAATCAGTGCTTTAAGCTCGTTTCCTCTTAAAATGGATAAAGGTTACATATTGCTGACTCAAGTTTTTTTCCCTGGTTCAAGCTTTTCAAATACCTTTTTCTTACTTATAAAAGGCAGTTTTGCTTCCCTGATACTGTAGAAAGTACATCTTTGCTCTTTTTTGGTTCTTTTTCGTTTGTTTGAAAATATGAAGTCCCATTCCTACTCCTGCCACTCTTTCATGACAGTACAGTATTTTTCCCCTCATTTTCTTCTGGCTTCATACTTGAAACTAGACATGCTGCACTACCCTTCCCCTCTAACAACACGATTTGGATGCATTCTGTATGAAGACAGTGGAATAAAAATCTTTAGTTTCGCAATAGCATCGCTTTCCTTAAAGCTCCTTAGTTACTATCAATTGTCTCTGTTAACTACTTATACTGGAAGGCTGAGAAGAGGAAGAGAGAGCGCGAGCTTCCTTCAGGAGTCCATCTGCTATTGCATGCGGTCTGTCTGCAGCTGTTGGGGCTGGTACTGGCCGAAAGCCGCCGCGGCCGCCGCGGCCGTGCCGGGCGCCGCTGCTGTGAGGGGCTGCTGCACGGCGTAGCCGTAGCCCCCGGCCGCCACGTAGCCGGCAGCAGCGGCCGGCGAGGCGGCGTACGGGTACTGCTCATAGGCGGCCGCCGCCGCCGAGTACTGCGCGTACGCCGCTCCGGTGTAGTCGATGTAGGGCGTGGTGGAAGCAGCGGCTGCTGCGGGCTGCACGTGGGGAATTACCACTCCGGGCTGCACAAAAGCCTGTGGATAGACATAGTGAGCGGGTATCCTGTTGAAAGATGGGAGAGGGAGTTAGAGTTGGTACGCGAGTCAGCGCATAAGTGTCATATCCATACTCCGAACTAAAACAAACTCAATTTAGTTGTTGTTATGTGCATAGGGTTGCCACAATAACTTGACTCAGTGGACCAGTTATCAGTTCACTAGCCCGAAGAGATGCATCACTCCAAAGCACAGCGTTATAGCTGAGTTAAGTCAGGGTGTTCGGTGTTCCTTGAGGATAGTATCGTTAATGCCATTCAAGTCTTTAGAAGGACCAGCATTACTGATGTCTGTTTTAAGGCAACTCTGAAGGACTAAGCTTGATTATTCCATCTGGAAAATTGCAGTACTTGTTTTTCAAATTGCCTCTAAGTAATTTTTACTACCCCGCTTCTCTCTTAACTACTCGACTCTTAGTAAAATTATTTCCTGCAATACTGTTATTATTAGTAACTGAGCAGTTTGACAGCATCACTATAATGAGTTTGACAACAGCGAATAAGGCTGTTGAACCCTGACTTCATGTCAAGTCTTCCCAGGAAGGCGTGTTAAGAGCGTATTGTGGCAACCCTACTTAAGTTGCTATGCAGACTCAGCACACATTAATTTCTCTGCAACCTCAGTCACCCTTATTAAAAATAAGAAAAAAAACCAACACAGGCGACAAAGGAGTTTAAATAGAGTTCACAAGTGTGGTAAACACAGCAAGAATCACACTTTCCAAACGAACGATAGTGCAGCTCACTCCGTCACAAGAGGCCATTGAGGGGAAGCTACATAGATGCTATTAAAATCCATAACAGTGACTCCTAAGTACATGTGCATCACACTTTTATAAAAGTTTGTAAGGACACAAGGGTCAAACCTGTTTGATTATCAGGTCACTGATGTCCTGTTTTGTGCCAGCTTGTTTATTTCTATGCAAGACATACAGCATAGAGTTTTTTGGGAGGTGGGCATAAGATTAAGTGTAAAGTGATCTGGTGCTTAACAAAAGCAAAAAACCCACAAATTTACAGTTTAAGAAATAACCTTTTTGAATGGATGAGTACACACTTTCCCATCTTCCCCAAGTCACAAAATTTGCTTTCTTGGCTTGTTTACTTAGCTCTTTAGTTTTAAAAACTGGTCACATAATTGTCTTAGCACACAAGTGTACATACATGTTAATCTCATGGTTGGATTTTATAATATAATATGATTTTTTTAAAAATACTCTGTATAATTCTCATTTTACATTCATAACCCTGTCTTGCATCTGGATTTCCAAAGAGAAGTCCTTCATATATGCAACTCCTTCCCAGCCAGTGAATCTCTATAAATGCATGAAAAACTTCTTCTGCAGATTCACTACTACTTCATACTGAACTTTACCTTTACAGACAACTCTAAAGACTGCACCAACCTTTTAACACGCTTTAAGCACAGATGAAAATTGCAATGGTAAAAAATGTCCTCTATTCTCCAAATTCGAGATGTCATGAAAAGGGTTTGTTGGGGGTTTTTTGTTTCATTTTTAAAACAGCTTTAAGATGTACTTAAGTGGTCAACAAGGAGACATTTGCAATCAGAAGGGACACTGTCAACTAGAATCATAGCAAACATAGTTTAAAATAAGTGATAGACTTTAAAACAGCTTAGTTTTCTTTTTCAGAAAAAAAAGAGCTCAGTTGTTTGAATAGGAGTATTAGCAGAGAGAAATGTTCAGTTGCCGTGTTTAAGACATGAACACCACAATCATAAAAACCCAACATGTCAATGAAATTCATTTCCTACTGTGGGAAGGAGAAATGGAAAAAAAAACCAAAACCAGTGACAAATACGGAGGGACTGGGAGGGGAAAGAAAACATAAAACGAAACCGTAAGTTGGGTTTTTAACACTCACCTAATTTATGAAGTGATTAGCCAGAAGTGCATTTGAAGCATATTTAAGCTGGCTCTGTGCATTTAAATACACATCATTACCTGAGCTCTCCACATGCATGAGCATAAGCAAGCATTTTGTATTGGTCACCAACCAAGTACAATTCTAATAAACAGAACACCATATTTCTTAAGCATTTAAGGAAAGAGGTATAAAAACAAATTTGAAGTCACCGAGAGCCTCTTTTTCTTCACGAAGAGTCCATTTAACACCACATCAAAGAATCTTTACGTTCAGCACTTATGGAAGAGAGTAATTCTAATAGAAGAGACAGTGAGCAAGCTTATCAGGCTGCTTGTGTTGACTGGAACTGACATTACTAAGATTTTCTGAAGATACTTGAACACTCGGCCATATCCTTGAACAAGACAGAAAGATACATGTGCTTCCACTTAAGCTCTTGTGACTTGGTTTATTTAAGCCAAGAAACTAACAGGTGGTGAAGTTATGAAACATTATCTGTTTGCCACATCTTACCCTACAATAAACATAAACCCTGTGCAGGCTCCTCTCCACCATGCCATTTAGCACATGATGATTGACAGCATAAGCTGCAGTGGGGCTATTTTTGATCATCTGTCATGCTACAACTGTTTTGAGTCAAGTAAAATGGCTTTATATGGCCAAAGTAAATTTCTACCTACTGCAGAGGCCAGGACATGAAGAGCTCAGCCATTCAGAATCCAACTGCTTTTCATGTTCTGCCAGGTCAAAAGCTGAAAAAGCAATTCCCAGTTACACTGGAAATCCTTAGTATCCTTAATTTTAAATAAAAGCTGCTGCTTTACTTTTCACAGTGATAGTGTGAGAAATGCACAGGATTTAAGCTCTCTTTCCTGGCAGTAGTTTTTATTTTGGAAGGTGTATTTACTGTTTTATGCTTTTGCAATAAAGGAAAATAGAAGGCATGTTTAGCAATAACTGTAGCTTTGAGATACTCAAAATTCAATGACCTACATCCCTGCCACATGCCTTAAGACTTTCTTTGTTGTTATAACAGAAGATTTATGTTTAACTAAAGACCTCAAAAATAATCCTATAGGCAACAATAAAGTGAATGACGATTTCAAAGGAAAGAAGGGACTTTTCAGACTAATGCATAGAGCTGTGGCATATAGAAATTCAGCAGTAGTGGTGCATCTTTAACTCTCAGCATTACATTCTCACAAAAGTAGGTATTTAACTTTAAACAAAATGTTTTGCTTTGGCCCTTGCATGGCATCGTCTGCTTTTGTAAGCATAATTAAAGAGTAGATTTTCACCAATGAACAGCTTTCCTTTTAAGAGAAATAGGTTACATAAACATTAAACATACAAGACCCTTACTACGTTTCCTTTTATCTGATAACCACTAAGAGGACATAACAGCAGGCTAACTTCTGACTGTTCCAGCTTCATTCCCTCTTTTCAGGCTATCTGTAGTCTAGTATTATACAGGTCTTTTGATCACAAACTCAAGAGGGGGCTTTTCCTTCTCTCTTAAGAAAGGCAGATTTGCCTAACTCTTGGAAGATATCAAGCATGTCATATCAGCTAACCATTTGATAATGCACTTAATAACTTTGGATTTAACTCTGGTCTTACTGAAAACAGTGGGAATGTTTCCATTTTGATCAAACTACAGGTTTTAGACAGAAAATAAAGAAAAAAAGCTCCACAACAGTTATGTCCTACATCAATACCTCTGTATAACCCCAAATTTTCCCACCAATATTAAAGTAAAAATTACATTAGCAAAACAAGAAAAGCAATCTTGGGAAGCAAAGTCATCTTCCCCCTCCGTAAATTCCTGCTAAATTCAGAGACAGTATTTTAATAAACAATCCTGAAAACAAAGCTGTATAAATAACCAGTCCTGTGATCAAACAGCTTTCTATGAAACACACCAGGAGTAAGATAGATGCTGAATGTAAAAAGCAGGAAGAAATGTTATTTGGTGGATGAGCTGATCTCTGCAGCACCGAATAAAAAAAAATTTCCCTGCATTTTAAATGCATCATGCATTGAAGCTAATCTACTTTCTGTCTCCCTTCACCACAACAGTGTTGTACTTAAATCAGAATATTGAACTTCTGCATCCTCTCAGTAAAAGTAATGTAACGTAATCAAATTATTTTAAGTTTATTATTTGATTGATGGGAAACCATATGTTGTGGATGCCCAGTCTCTGAAAGTGTTCAGGGCCAGGCTGGATGGAGCTCCGAGCACTATGGTCTAGGGAAAGGTGTCCCTGTCCATGGCAGGGGCTGGAACAACATGATCTTTAAGGTCCCTCCCAACCCAGGCCATTCTATGATTCTGTGATTCTAAAACACAGCTGACCGTACCAAAGTACGGCAGCACCTCACTAATTTGCACTCTGTTAGGAAAAAAACCCAAAACTCAACCACAAAACATTTGAAGCTTTCATGTATGGATTAGCTGAGTATTGGTAGTGAATCACCACTACAGCCTGTTTCACACAGCGTATTAGTGAAGTGTACTTCCAAACTGCAACTGCACAGGAAGAACAAAGGCTTTAAGGTGACCATGTATTTCAGTGCAATCCACACAGCAACCTCTTAAGAGTGAACTCTTCAACAGAAGGAGATTCAAATAAGCACCGAAACATGCCCTCTTACTGTCAATGAAGTGAATGAAGATGTTCATTCATCCTAATGAATGCTGTTCTTCTTAATCTGAACTACATACTTTAGATAAAGGTACAGGTCACTGGAAATTTTGAGAAGGAAGCAGGATTAGTAATGTCCATTGTTTAAACATAGTAAAAGAAATGCAAGAGCCAAGGATGAAAAATTACCAATTTCATATATACATGACTCTGCGACCAACATTCCTTCAGATTTATGTGCAATGCTTTAGAAATACAACCTTATTCAGCTTGCTGGAGGGATTTCTCTGACCTAAACATGGTTTATGTCATCTATTGTTGGCTCTGGGTAAGGAAAACAAGAAAGACTCCTACATTTGCACAGTTCTTTAAGCAAGGGACTGCCACAGGTCCTCCTTTTCTGTTGTGCTCAGCAAATACTTGGTCTCTCCACTGCCGATCCCTGCACAATTCAGTAGTTCCCTTTTCAACAAGTGTTTTAACAGCTCTGGAGACAAGGTGTTCTGTTTCCTGCCTGCCTTACTGCAGGCATTATAAACTGATCACTGCATACACACTCTGTTATCTCCTCACACTTCAAAGAAGCAAGCAAAATACAGTAGAGGATAATCTTAAGAAGGTAAAACAAAAGAAGTTTTTTACGGCCTCCCCACTCTCAGAAGAATCAACATGCTCTTTTAAAATTATATTAAGTTTCTAGGAAAACTTCTTCCGGTGGTTTTCAGGATAGGAACTATTTCCTTCCACTCTGTCAAACCAAATTACCAAGAAGCTATTGTTGCTTAGTAACAGATAGGTACGATATTCTAAAGCTATTCTAATCAAATAAACAAAATACATTTGTGACACATATTCCCTACTTTACTGTTAGCTTATGCATTAATTAGCAAAATGCACTATTTCACAATGAGTTTCTTAGTCAGTGTGCATTAGTGAAGTGACACTCTATGGAAAGCTTAAAGCAGACTTCACCTCCTAATGATATGCCTATAAAAAGCAAGAGTTAGATCCACTTAGGAATAGTTTATACTCAAATTCGGGAGAAATGCACTACATAATAAAGACAGATTGAAGAAAAAAACCCCCTCAAATTAGAAAGCCCAAATGGACGCACATCGTTAATAAGGAGCTCCACACCCTTCCCAAGAACAAAACCCCAAAAATTACGAACATGCAAGCAATATGTTGATTTACTTAAAAATCAAGAAGTCACACAATTTAGCACTCACTACAAAAATGGTTAAAAAAGTCACAGGCTACAGCTCGAAAGCAAGGAAAAATAAAAGGCCCTTTGCTCCCCATGGCAAAGTCACTCCTCAACAACAAAACCAAAATTAAAAAGACCCCCCCCAAAAACTTTCACTACAGCTCTTTCAATTAAATAAAAGCACACAGTTTAGCTATCAACACCACTTCATTACTGTAATAAATAAAAAAAAGCACACGGAGGTCTATTGACTATATGAAAAAACATACATGCATCGTTAATCACCATTTTAGCTTGTTTGTGTTTGAGTCTACTGGTTACAGAGTTTAACTCCAAACAGAACTATTCCACCTCTTATCATCATATCCTTCTGATCAGTTATCTTAACTGTAAACGATCCCTGTCAGATTAGAAAGAGATAAATAACATTGAGTCAAGCTGAAAAAAGAGAAATGGGGCACAGCAATCTTGCATCAAGTCATACCACCTTGTTTTATCATAGGGTCATTGGGACTGGACCGCTTAGTCGGAAGGGCCACGTCCCACACAACTTGACTCAGCTGCGGCATTTAGAACATGACCGACAAGGTGAGCGCATTTATGGGTATACATTTATAAATCTGAGAGCTTCAGCATTGCTGGCCAGCTTTAAGGATGCTACTGCAAGAGGCCTTCATTGATCATATTTTTTCTTTCCTTTTTTTTTTTTATTTAAAGATTTTTTTCCTCCCCTGTCTGAGGTCCCATTGAACAGACTTACCCGAAAGGCCTCTGTATGAGAGCTGGATGAAGCTGCTGGACACCAAAGGCAAAACCTACCAACAAAAACAGATCACATTCTCTGTATGGGTGGTATTCTGGCCACTTATTTATGCTATATATATACATACAAAAAACGCAGAGTAAGAGCCTTCACTAACAGCCTGCAGTAACAACATCTGAAAGGCTGTAGACCCAAAAATTAGAAAGCAAAATGTATCAGTCCATACACACAAACACAGAGAACTTAAACCAGTAAAGCACACACTTTCCTAGAGATGTATAGGAAAATGACTTTTTCTAAACAAGCACAGGGTTTTCGTTCACATTTTACTTGGTGCTCCATTCTGATCCCTACCTTTAGCATCTGAATGATTAGATGGTACTTTCCATTCATCTGTGTATTTGTGTAATTTCTACAGACTAAAAATTTCAGTCACCCCTACTCATGAGGACTTAGCACAGGGGGTCAAATCCCAACTTCATTTCTGTTCTTCAAACACCCTAGCATAAACCCTGTCTTTCCTTGGTGAGCACTTAATTACTTGCACAAGTGTTCATCAGGCTAAACAAGGGGGAATTCAGAATGGCCTCCTTTAGAGCACAAGCATGCACACACTCCACGCTGCTCTCACTCTTGCTGCAAAGCAGCAGTCTGGGAAGTGTCTAGGACATCAGATTGTCTCAGATGTGGTCTTAGGAAGAGCCATTTCACTTTAAAATCTGCATAATAGTTCCCATCTGCTTGAGAAGTTTGCATTAAGATTTTGTTTGTATTAATAAGACCGCACACACTGGAAGCAATTCACTCCTAGGCCAATCTTACCCTGCAACGATACTGTAAATGGTCAGCGCCACCACATTCCCAGCAGCAGGAATAACCAATGAAGTGTTTGAGCTGTGGAAGTCTTCCTGGGGAACTCCAGATTATTTTACCTCTGACCGCTTTTGTTTTTAAATAAGGCACATGTGCAAAATAGCCAGAAAGTTACTACTCACTGCATTTAAAAATCAAAACCAAAGCACGCCCAACTGTGTGCGTACTTCAGGAAGGTGGAGGGTAGCACTACCTTTTTCGAAGTTTTACTCTCTTCAGAAACCTGAGGTACGGAGAGAAAAGCCATTCGGGGCTGCTTCCTCACCTGGCTGCATTATCCGCGGCTTGGCACCCAGGTACGCCAGGTTCACGTTGGCTTTCCTGCCATCGATGATGGGGTTGGGGTCCTTACAAGCCCTTTCAGCAGCAGCTCTGTCAGCCATGGTGACCTTAACGGGCGATGCCGCGCATTAGATCCCTTTCCGCGGGGAAGGAGAAGCCTCCCGCCCTCAGCAGC
>VZRR01006130.1:228440-250939 GCA_013398015.1 Oreocharis arfaki
CCCCCGTTTTCCCCCCGCCACCCAGCTACAATGCAATTCCCTTCTGCCTGTGCAGACGCAGCTTCCTCCTCCTTCAAGAGCGAAGCCTCGCAGCCTCGGGCGGTTTTGAGCTAGGTACCGGCAAAAGGAGGAGGGGAGGCTGGGCAGCAGCCAGCCTGGCGGCCGTAGCGCTGGAAACGAGCAGAAGCAGAAGCTAGAAGAGGAATGCAGGGCCTGGGCTCTAACAACTGAGTGGCCTCCCCCCCTAAAAGCCACCGGGTCGGGCACTCTCGGTTCCTCCTCCTCCTCGCAGGGGCGGGGACGGCGGTGGGGCGGACCCCGCGCTCGGCCACGGCGCAGCCGGGGCTGACACACAGCTGTTGGCAACAGCTGGATGCCCCCCGTGCGGCGGCAGCCGGGCCTCGGGGCCGCCAGGCAAAGGGCACCGGGCCTCCCCGAGGGGCACCTCTGAGGCCCGGTGCCCTTCGAGGCAAGTTTGCTCCAAGTAGCAAGTGCCAGGAGACAGGGTCCGGTGAGGTCAGCGGTGCCCGGCTGGTCAGAGAGCCTGCGGGCAGAGCCGGCTCACTGGTTGCAGGCGGTCCTCAAATGCTTCGATCCCTCCCCGAAGGTTTGTGGTCAAACCCCTGCAACCTTCACTTACTGCTCTCTCCAGGCTAGCAGAACTACGGTGCTGCAACACATCCATTTTTATTGTGGTGGTGCTGGTGGTTGTGGTTCTTGCTGTTCGTTTGGTCATAAGACGAAAAAAAAATGGTAAAGCTATTTCCCTTGTTTTTTTCTTCTCTTGCTGCCTCTGCCCAATGCTGGGACTGGGAAGGATGAAGAGAAACATAAAGAAAGAAATGTCTGTGTGCCATGAAGAGACAGAAGACTGTGGGAGTTGGGGGGAAGGGACACTCACAGGGAGACCGGAAGGATGGGAGGAAGGTTTAAGATTGGGGAAGACAGATGTGCATATGTGTATAGACTTCTAAACCATTCCCTTGTGGTCCCAAAGTCTTGATAACTACTGCGTGTCTCTTTTTCCTCTTTCACTTTCTTCCTCTGTCTGCTAGGCTTTTCCCTATGAAGCCTCTCTCCCTTAAGAAAAAGAGCAATGCATCATTTGCAGGACAGACTTTCACAAAGTTCTTCAGCCCTTCCAGTACCAAACATTAACCGTAATGAGAGCACTTAGCCCTAAACTCAGACCCTGCTTGCCTATATCTAACCTTAGCTCCATTAGATTTTTTCATCAGAAAACTAGTTTTCCTAGTTCTAATGGCAAATACAATACTAAGCCATGCTGTCACTAAACCCTACCTGATCCTTCAGACTCTCCAGATTAAATTTGGTTTAACATGTTAGGACTAAGTCAGGTGAAATCTAGCAACCCCAGCAGGATGAGACATAAATGTTGCTTTTCAACTGATATTATGACAAGCCCTTAACCTTTACTTGAATTCAGTTACGTCATCTAACTCTGTCCCCAGATGTCTTCCAGCTTGACTCTCATGTTGGTCTGGAACCTTGTGTTAAACGTGACACTCCAGCCACTTCTCTTCTGAGGGCTAATTGTAACTTTAAACTCTGGCCCAGTGACCTGAACTTAAATACTAGCCCAGTTAAGGGTGTCAGTGCTCAGTGGAGCCCTGCAGCACACAGCCCACTTAGGAGAGCATTTAACTTCTCAGACACCGGTGGACCTGGAAGATGAACTAAAACCAAATGTAGTCCACCCCGTCACGTTTCCTTTCCTTTGCTGTGCCCAGCACTCCTGAGTGTCTTGTGGTGTCTGCAGGAAGGGTGAATTAGCCTGGCTTTGTAGTCATTACACAAACCCCTGTATTAAGGCCAGAAAAGCAATACTTGGCTGTCCCAGAACTAGTTGCAGGTGTATTTAGGAGTTCATTTTTTTCAGTGCAAGTGGATGACTTTGACAGACCCAAACCCAAAACCTACCTTTTTGGTCTAGCAGGTCTTCCAGGATTCAGAAAAAAACCCTAACTTTCCACATCTATGTCTCAACAAAAGACAAATTTCTTGCATTTAGGTAGGCTTCATCATGCAGCCCTTGTTCATACTGCTGATTCAAACTATCTGAAGTACAGTTTTCAAGCTACTCTGACAGGCTAACACATTCTCTTTTGTAAAACCAGAAGTGACTCTGGCCATTAACAGATCAAAATATATCCTGCAAGCTATGCTACAACAGTTCTGCTACTGTATTAGCACCCTCAATTTAAGATGGTAATGCCAGTAAAATTCAGGAATGGATACAATTCTCTAGCCCATTCATTCTTATAACTGAACTGTATCACTATCACAGGAAAACAAGCCCTACTATTGAAGCGTAACTCCTCAAAACTCAGTTTTACCTTACATCCCTTCTAGCATCAGACCTTTTTCTGCTTTGGTGGTCCTGACAGAATCTAGGGTATGATTTTCCAGCCTTAGGATTCCTGGGAATCCTTACTTAAATCTCAGGGAACTGATACCTTGTCATTTGCAACTTCCTCTAGTGCATTCAGTCCACTGTCAACACAAGCCTTTATTTTTGCATGGCATAACCTATGAAAAACAATCACAGGCCTCCAGTTCTTGGGTGCATGATCTTATGACCAAACTGTGGCTGATTTAATTCTACTAGTGACAGGCTATCTACTCCTTCAGCAGCTCTCAGAAACAAAAGTATTTTCCAACCACATCTCAGTCGTAATAATCACTTTTGGTATATCCAAAGAGAAAGGTGATCTCCATCATATGGAAATTAATTAAAGACCATTTGAACACTTTAGCAAGCAGGAATATATTGCATACTTGTCACGTATACCATATGTTAACTCCAGATTTTGGGCTAGTCTTAACCCAAAGGAGGTTACCACAAACAGCCTAGGAAGGGAGTTCTTTCAGATGACACCCATTGTGAAAATGCTCTGGCCTGACTGGGGCTTGTGTCTTTGTGGAAACATAGCTAGGGCTAGGTTTCCACAAAGCTTGAAGAGTGAGGTTCATTTAGGGAACCTGTAGGTACCACAAAAAACTGATGAATCTGGATGAATTCAGATGCGGATTATCCTGGAGTTATCTTGAGTTGACGGGACAGTGCTTACCTGGCCATGCTGGATGTCTGACTAAGTTTTCAGTCAGACTACTGGATGTTAAGACTCACAGGCATGGACTGTACAGCATTTTTTGTGCTGAAGGGAAGTGTCATTTTCCCAGTTGCTTGAGATAATATGTATTTTGTGTTTTGAGATGGGTCAGCTGGATGACTCACAGCTAGGGACCTGGTTGTGGCTTTGGAATGCAAGTGTAGCAGAAAGAAATGTATTCCTATATGCTGCAAGTTTTGCAGGAGTGATGCCACTGGTGAAAGTGTGACAATTCAGGAAAGAACTGAGAATGTGTTGAAAGAGGAGTGTATAGGTGGAGCATTCCTGGGAGGGATGTGAAACTGAGGTTCCTAAACGTGTGGAAATTTGGTAATTGAACCAGAGTCTCCTATGTTCTGGTGAGTACCACAAACAGTAGATCACTATAGAAGAGCAGTTTTGGTCCTGTAGGCAGCTTTTTTGGCCTCTTCAGGACCTCGGTTTTGAATCAAAGTAGAATATAGGCACCCAGGTCCTGCTGCAGTCTTCTGTATCTCTGGGAATCTCTCCCAGGTATGGAGGTATTGCTGCTGAAGGGTATTGTAGCTGACAATTACCTTCTATGTAATTTTAATGGCTTTAAAATATATATCTGAATCTATAAATGAGAAAGTGATCTAGTGTTTCATTTGGAACCTAGTAATATGGCTTAATGGGAGGAAACCCCAAAAGCTATCAGTCACAATTAATTGGTTTTACTCAGAGATTTTGTGTTTTTGCTGTTGAGGTAGGATAGAATAGACAGCTTTCCAGTTTACCAAATGTTGCCACTCAGTGGTATCAGCGTGACTGTAATATCATGCTTTTTATTTATTAATGAGCACCATATGCCTGTCATGTCGGAAACCAATGGATGTTATGTGTTCATTCATTTGGTTTCTGGAAACAACAAAGGCCCCTGATTATATTGCACACCAGTCATTCTTGCTAGTGCTTTATTTCAGTAAATAATAGTGGTCTTCAGAACATTCACTACACTGTCAATTAAATGTGTCTGGAATATCTCTATATATCAACATATACATACACATACACTTACACGCACATTTTATTTGCTAACACTATTATTAGAATGCCTGAGCCCTAAACCACCATGATTTTTTATGTAGGGCTGAAAATAGAAGTAATTCTTTCTCTGTTAACCTAGTGAGACCATCAGTTTGGTCAGTGAGACATTTCTGCTGAAGTTCCATAATGCCATAGCTCCGTGAAAGCATTCAGCTAATAACATTAGGCACGGCTTTGTCTGCTAATCTGCGCACTTCCACCAACCACATCCCATTACAGAGAGGAGCAGAATGTCTAACCTCTGCTCTGCTCAGTATCTGTTACATGGGTGAGAGTTTGACTTTGTCTAGGGAAGCATAAAGTAGGTAGTACATTCATGTTCCAACAGATCACAGTGTGAGAAACTTGGAAACCTCATCTTCTTCTCTCTCTTCTTGCTGATCTACAATCTTTATCTAGGATAAGTTCTTAAATTGTGAATTTCTGCTAAAAGTTTCCTAAGTGGGAAGCTTCCACCACCTCTCTCCTGATACTGTCCCCATTATAACAGATTTCATCATAGGATTCTTTTTTCCCCCTGAAACCTCTTAATATTGCCATACTCCAAAGTCTATTTTGTTACAGTATCTGAGCTCTAAGCCACACGATCTTCTACGATCTTCTAACTATGATAATGTCCTTATTCCCAATTAAATCACCAAATGTTGACCACCAGGGGTAGTTTCTGATGGGAATATTTTTCCCTTTAAAGGGCAGTGGAAGAGGTGACACCGAATTTCAGTGATCCAGCAAACAAAATTCAAAGCTTGTGGAACTGTAAATTTAAGACACATTGCCTATCTGTAGGAAAATAATAGGCATGTCAGGTGAAGCAGGGGTGAATGACGAGTGAAGCCAGAAGGTTGAATGCATCCATGAAGGTTACAATGAGTGTGTCACGATAGTAGCGGAACACGACGAAAAAGTATGTTAGGAAAAAACTCAAGGGAAAGGGTTTATGAATACCAAGTCATGAGTCTATACTGAAGAGTGCTGTCCAGTGCTAGAACAGGTCAGAAGGTAGAACGAGGCTGGTGCCTGGCATGAACTGAAGTTGTCCTATGATGCTGTAATGGAGAGAGCACTGATGCCAGAGGCCGAACCTGCAAAATCACAAAGCTCTCACACCCACCATGTGACACACTCATGGTTAGAACAATGATTCTTAATGTTGACAACAAGCAAGGCAATAGAGCCAGGGAAGGAATAAATCAGGATCTGCAGACTAGCTAAAGCTTAGAAATTGGAGTGTGAAACACCTGACTCTCATACTTACCTGTCCTGGTCACAGGCAACTAAGACATTTAATAAATCTGCAAAATCCCATTAATGTTCTGTGCGGCATGACAGCTGAATATCTGCTAAGCACACTCCTGTGCATTTTTAAAATGTTGTACAACCACTCCACCACAATACCCAATGGGAGAACCAGTGCTTGGAACTGTCTGCTGAGCCATATACACGTAGCCTGGACTGATACAACCACGTAACTCATTACTTGCTTGTATTTTGTATGCAAAACAAGAAGTCAACAAAAAAGAATATTGTTGAGAAAAAATTCTCAGCCAGTCTAAACTGGTGAAGCACTGCTAAAAACAAAGAATTTAAACCAAATTTCATCAGGTTTGATCTGACCTGCAGTCAAATGAGCTGGAAAAAAAAAGGAAACAGAAATACGGTGATGTTGGTGAAAGACAGCCACTAAACCCTGGCCAGTTATTATTACAAGGGATTAAACTGGCAGTCAACAAGCTGTATGCCAGACATCAGCCTCATAGAACACTGCACATCTCTTAGCAGAAGCAGGTTAGTAGAAAAGTAAAGTAATGTGGATACATGGATAGAAATGCAGAGAAGAGCTCATTCAAATACGCTTCAGCCCCTTAGTCCTTAGTGACAAAGTGGTGACATGAATACCATGGTACTGCAGCTCTGGATTCAGGAATAGCCATGTCAGTGGCCCCGTGCACTCTCACCCATCCAGAGGAGTGACTCACGCTTTCCTGTCAGAGAGCTGGAAGGTTCTAATTTATGGCCAGAAAATACCACATCCTCATATGTCAAGTTCAACTCAACCCATTTTTTTTTAAAGGACTTAGTTCTTCTTGTATCGGAAACTGAGTTTGCAAGAAAATTTGCTTTCCCTTCACTGCTGAAGCAATTAGAGTCCAAAATGTTCCCTTGATTACTTTTTCATTAAGAGGAAAAGAGAGATTTCAGTGTTCCTCACCACTCACCCAGGGATATGTCTGCTAATCACAGCATGAGCAAAGAAGAGAGAGAACTGCTCACAGAACTGTCCTCTCCTTTCCTTTGGAGGTATCTCGGACACAAAGGCACGTAGAGGAAAAGCAGATGAATTAAATTTGTACTCCATTTTCTTCTCACAGAATCTTTTTCTAGGAATGTGGAGGAGTTCTTAATGTTGTGACTTGGACAATCAGACAAGAGCTTGAGACTTTCTTTGCAAGGACTGAAGAGAGGATTTAGGAGGAAAGATGGAATTTAGCCAGAGGTCAGCACATTTATGCACTATCCTCTCTCTGGATAGACAGTGTATTGCCAAGCTCACCCGTACTGTGCTCATGAGTTGTGTTGTAGGAGAATGTAGCTTGTTTATTAGCTCAACCATGTTTTCTGATCCAAAGATATCATGTTGCTGTCAAGTATTTTTAGTCTGAGCTTCTTACTATCCAGTTTACTTTGCAGTCTTGGTTTCTTCAACTAAAAATAGCCCCAATACAACAATAGCTTTTAGGTGGTTACACTTGTTGGATTAGATGTGATTTGTTAAAAAAAAATAGCAGCATGTGATGGTCGTTCAGTGCCTTCATTCCAGAAGGACCTTGGAGAGATTTACTACCGTGCGCTGAGTCTCACCACCTGCTGCTGCTGTGGTACAGCCAGCACTCCTCTGTAACACAGCATTCCTCTTCTTCAAGGACTGTCAGACCACATTATCTTTGCTGGTTCAGAGATATTTTTTCCCTGTCTTTTTGTTGTTTTTTTTTTTTTTTTTTCTTTTTTTTTCCTTTTTTTTTGGTAGGTAGAAACGAGGTAAGTTAGAATTTGGCTCAAACACTAAAGTGGAATAACCCTCCATCTGCAAAAGATTGTGGAGGCTTTCGTCACACCCTGCCAAAAGGTCAGGATCTCTGTAGTATGATCCCTTGGTAAGGTGACACCTGCAGGTATACAGCACTGCTCTCATCTTCCTGTGGTATCCAAGCAGAAGTGACTCAGAAGGGAGGAGCTCTGCCTGCACTGAGTCACCATTGCTTTCTATATTTATCCTACAAATTTGAAAGTCAAATTCTGTCAAAAATTTACCTGTAAGTTTAACCTGTAAGATTCTAGCCCCAAGGGCTACAGCTTCAAAACTATGCAGCAGGTTGTTTTTTTGTTGTTTTGTTTTGCAGTACAAGTGGAAGTTTGAGTATGTTACCACTTGAGTAGCGGGAGTTTCGTCAGTGTAGCATCTACATACTCATTGCTGCAACCCAGTAAGGTAATGTGAGGTTTCTAAGCATTCTTACAGCCTTTATTGTCCTCAGTTGGAAAAGGCATGACTTTTGCCTTTAAAAAGAAGTAAAAAAACCCAACCAACCAAACTCAGGCTTTGTCATGAGAATAAAAATAGTACTGTTTGGCTGGTTTGTCATGTTTGTCCCTTAGTCTTAAGTTTCACAGTTCATATAAGGTGTGAGGTTATGAAGCAGGACACAGAAAGCACATTGTGCTCTAATGCCTCCATTTTCACCTCTAGAAAGGACCTTTGCTGACAAAATACAGCTGTGAGTGTGTTAACAGTGCTGTAGAAAAGATACTACATTGTCCTTTGGTTAGCCATGTACAAGGATCGAATTGGATCCAATTCTACTGAAGAATTCTTGTGGATTTGAAAAATGGACCCAGTCAACATGAAACAATTAAAATTTCGTATTAATTGCATATAAGGATCAGGTATAGTGCTTGGATTTTTTAAGACACGAAATGTAGACTGTATTTTGAGATGTAAGATAAGCATCCTGCCCACCCAATTAGCATTTGTCAAAGTCTGGTAATTTTCACTGTGGTTTATCAATTCTTTTTAAGATTAGAGTCTGAGAAATAATTTTTCTGAGATTTGCTCAAATTACCAAGATCTATTATGGAGTACAACAAAGTGACATAAAGAGAATCAGCTCACTTGTGCTGACCTGATCCTGCACATTGTCTTTTCACTGGGAGCTGCAAGTATGTTGCCATGCACCGTTTCCCTAGGGCATTTGGGAAAAGGTAAGAATATTGCATCTGCTGCAGGCGAGTGCCTGGGACCTCAGTGGATCTGTGCAAAACTGACCTGCTGTCTGATCTGTACATATTCTACCATTTGAATAAGGCTGGACTAGCAGGATTGCCTCACTTCAAAGCACAACAGTCATCTAGGGGCTTAAAATGCAATATCATTAAATCAGAATTAGCAGAAATTGCATTCCTGCACATTTATTTTACTATACTGTCTTGCTGTCTACTCTCATACACAGCCTGTCATGCATTCCATATTAAAAGCAGGTGTATTAAATGAAATAATGAGACACCAACATCTTCGTATTAAAGCATATTTTTTTTTAAACTCCCTGGGAAAATTATTGGTCATTTCAGTCTATCAGCTATTTTCTTGGTACTTATTTTTCTATTTTCTTCTTTGAAACTCAATAAGGAAATAAAATACCAACATAAATAAATGAAGAAGAAGGTTTCTCAACACCAATAAGCTAGACAAAAGAAACAGAACACTAGAGAATGTTTATTTATTCATGACATCTTCATGAATGCCATACTTTGGAGGGAATGGGAGATTTTTGTTCATGTTTGACTCTCAAGCGTGTTAACAGGTTTTATTAAAATGGAGGGGTGGAGGGGAGACAGCTAGCTTGAAAAAAATAGAGACCCTAAATGCAACCAGATTAGAAGTTCATGAGAAATACTAGTGAGTAAGAATAATCATTTAAATTTGATGTTATATGCAGGGGATGGGAAAATATTTTCATAATCTTACTTAAATGGAGGAAATCTTTGTGAAAGGATGCATAGTTGTGTAGTGGAAATACAGTTTGTTCTGGAGGATTTGTTTGGTTCTCTTCCCTGTTCCGTAAAAGCATCCTTTGTAAGTTTACTAGTTTTGTCTGTGCTGTCACCCTAATAGGCGTCTTCTGAAACATGTGTAAAGGCCCCTAGAAAATAACAGAGTTCCTTTTAATGAGTTCAGTACATGCACAAGTGTTTTCAAGATCTCAGAGTATCTCTGCGGTTGAGATCCATACCGCCTGTCTCTCTCTGTGACTGTTTTGAGTTAGTGTGTAGCACAGGGAGTTCTGGCTTGGGGATTCTCTGTACCGCTGTGACCCTGGATGCATCAGGAAAACAGTCCTAAAAGTGAAATTCAGGAATTATGTAATAGTTTTCTCATCTCACTGACTAAGAATTGACAGCCAAGTATGAGAAGATAGAAGCAGGGAAAAACAACCCCCTGGACTGGCAAGGGTATAAATTAAAATTTCAGATCAGTCCCCAAGACGTGAAATTTCTCAGAGCCCTGTCTTTGCAATATATTGTGTAACTTCTCTTACCACAGAAGCTTAGGGACTCAGGTGGTGTCTAGCAACCTTAAAGTCTATGTGTAGCAAAACCGTGCCCCACATCAGATCAGATTCAAGAAAACAGTCACTAGAGTCTATTTGCTGTTTGTATGGTCTGTCTCATGTAATTTCAAGTTATCTGATAGCAGTTCTTAAAATGCTGGCAGTTTCCATGCTGTTAGGCAAATGAGGCTTAGAAGAATTAACATATATATATGGTCAGTGACACAATACAGAGCAATATGTGGGCTTTTCATTAAGTGTTTTTTTTGTAAATATTTTTCTGTCCTCAGGATTCCTTTGCATTTATTTACATTTTCATTATTCTTTTTGAAACAGCATGTGCATTAGAAAACAAATGTCAGATAACCCTACATTGCAGTTGTCACCCCATTAACAAACAGCCACGTTGACAGTGGGGGTACCCTCTCAATGCAAACAAAAAGGGCCTCAGATTTTTATGAATTCCTCACCCGTGCATGGGGGGGACATGAAGACATTCTTTAATATAGGACAAGTCTAGTAGCATTTAATTTTGCCAGGAATATTTGCTTTGTATTAGTAAAGAAGATAATATTATGCCAAAAATCCAGCTGTATGTTCCCAGAGCAGCCCGGGCTAATGCGCTGGTACTGCTGCCGTGGGTGCTGATGTGGGTGAGAGGTCATCGGTTTCCTTTGCTCTTTGCTGTGCCTAGAAGGTGAGTTGTGTCAGGAGGGGCTTGAAAGCTAAAGATCAGGGGGAAAGTAGTCATGTCAGCTCCAAGTATTGTTGCTAATTTTTAAAACACCTTATTTCAGCTATAGCTCCTTTGCTAGCATGAATTTCCTGCATTGATGAAAGAGAAGAAAAACAAACCCCAAAGTTTGCAAGTCAGAGGCTCACTGAGCATATCCTTTGCTCCGGCATCTCTGTATGGCTTTGCTGCTGTTTTTGCTGTGTGGAGGGTGTGGTTTGAGCTTTACAAACCTAATGCCTCTCTTGCATAAATAGCTTTCTCTTCTCCAAAATATCACATAATAATTATCATAAATAAATAAATGAATAAATTTACATTGGAGAGTGACCTCAATCTAAAACCTCACATCTGAGTTGGCACAGGTAACTGTGAAGAGACACTTAAAGATCAATATTAACAATTTAATCATTGATGTAAGATTGGCAAGGTCAGGCACACTGGGAGTTACAAAGGCTGATTTCATAAGAGCCATGATTTATATTGGTGTCTAAAAAAGCTGTCAGCTCACAATGAACCTTCTCCCTTGAGTGGGGCAATCAGAAGCGTGGGTACTTTTTTGCCTCTTGCCCCAGTATTAACACAGATTCTTGCAGAGCTGACAAGACAATGAACAAACTTTTCTGACAGTCATGGCATGGAAAAGATCACTTCTCTCTACTGAAGAACTTTTTTCATGAAACTTGTACAATCTTAACAATCTCTGAGGACTGACCTCCTTTGCTGCACTTGGTTGACGCTGCCAATGGATTTGTTAGTTTTTAAGTGATGGAAAAAAATAGCTGGACTGACTACGTACCTTTGAGGCCACTGTTTATAAAAAAAATCAGGACCGTAAAACCAGAGAGGAAATATAGACCTGTCCTAGAAATGCCCTCACATACGGCAATGGACAAGATTGGTGTTTGAAACTATTTTTGAAATGTTGTTTTATGTACTCAAGGAAAAAAAAATAAAAAAGCAAGCTCAAACAACTCCTTGGTGTCTTTGAGCTCCACCAAAGTGCAGACAAGTTCACAAAGCCCTCTGAGATATCTGCAACCTATCCAAGACTCAATCCACAAAGCATGAAATTTGCAAAACTCCAAGGAGGCTGTGGCCATGTTGGTGAGTTCAGAGACTGTGCATGGACATGCCCTGGACACTTCCAGCATGTACTGCATGTAGAGCCTAACTTTTGTGATTGACATGGCCAGAAGAATGTTTTGCAGGTGGGGGTCTGGTGAAGTGTGAGCACCTTTTATTTTCTGGTTTTGTTTAATATGGACACAGGAGTCAGCCAGTGTTTCAACTGCCTGTTGAAAACAGCAGTTTGGTTTGTGGCATCATTTTTTCCCAATCTTGCTTTCAGCTGCTGTTGGTGGCGAAGGGATCACTTTAATATCTGAATTCAAAGTTGGAGCTTATGAAATTTCTCAGTGTAGCAGAGGCTCACTCTGTACCAGAGAGGCCAGAGAGCAGTAAGAAAATGGGAAAACAATTAATTCCTTTTTCAAGTTCCTAATAATTTTTTAACTAGTGTAAAATACTTCTGAAAAGGAACTTTTGTCTAAAATACTTGGATGTTACATTTATTGTTTTACTCTGTAAGAACACATTTAATACATACAGGCAGACAAGAAAAGCCTGACAACTTTAGCCATTGTTAGGAACATGGGGACACCATTGTTGATTAGAAGCAAAGCTACATCCAGAAAATATTTGTTGCCATAGTGACCATATTTCGTTGATTCCTTCTTCTGCTGTACAGATCTGATTTAATTATTTCAGATATTTATAAATAGCTTCCCGTGGGGCCAAAACCAATGGCTACAAAGTAAAGTTGCAAAGACTTCGGATGTGTGGCTCGGTATGGTCAGATGGAGACCCCACTTCAGCGAAGCAGTCAATGTGAGCACGTGGTTTTAAGCACCGCATCTCTTCCCAAAGAGCTGCACGTGCGCTTAAAATCATACATGTGCTGAAATAGTCTTCCGCCGCTCACAGCAGATAGTGAACATTTCTATTTTAAACTGTGTGGTTTGTTTTGATTGAACTATCATAAACTTGAGTAGAAATAAGTCCTTAAGTAGTTACACCATTAGTCATACTAGGAGTGGCCATTTGCTCACTCGGCTGTGAGCATTAGAGAAAATATGGGCATATACACCTTTCATGGTTTCATGTTCCTTTCACTAATCCCCAGCCTCTGTGAATCATCCTCTGCAGCCCTCTTCTCCTTGTTTTTGTTTATACTAGTGCCAGGGAAATGGTTGAAACAAATGCATTTTACAATTGCCTAAAAGGGAATTTTTCTGTAAGTGTGCAAGTTGAGTATGCACTATGTGTAATCTCCAATAGTTCAGGTCCCTTCAGGAGAAAATTCTCTTGAAAACTTCATCATACTCAGGTGCCAGAAGTCTTGCAGCTACTCTTCATTGTTTGCTTAGAATATGAATTCCACATCTTTTGACCCTCTATTGTCTCAGGTGTTAATTCTGCCTTTTAAGTACAATCACAGTCAGTTTGTGTGAGGAAAGGGGAAGGAGGAAAAGGTTAAAAATTTACCATTCCTGCTGCTTTTCAGAGGTTTTATCCCCTCCAGTAAAGCATGGCATATGCAACTGGTTCTCTCCACATTTGGCACATCAAGGGGCATTAGCATGCAGTCCAGCAAAAGGATTGCAAGGGACAGCTGAACCTGGAGGAACAGAAAGGGAAAATTCCAGATGCAGCTTAAAAATTACACTGACACAAATTGTGATCTGCAAAGACAAATAATCAGAACACTGGTTAAAGCCTCTAACATCATCTTTAGCCATACTTCTTTCACATATTTTCAGACATTCGTATCAGACATTTGACACCTTTCCTAGCCTTCTGCACTCAGACTTTCCTAAAATATGCAAATTTGCATTGCAAATCTGTTTTTGTCAGAATCCAGGTGGCATCTTTGCAAAAAAAAGTCAGGTTTGGTTTTTAGTTTTTAATGCTCCTCAGCTTCCCTGGGGTGCCAGTTACACTTCCTCCCCCCAGAAATTACATGGTCTTTGCAATATTTTCAGACTTACAAAGAGTCAGACTCCAGGTCCCTCAGACTACCTATAAAGAGAGGACAAGATCTTCAGAATTCATTCTTTCACCTGCTCTGTGAATCCACAGGGAACAGTCAGAATATCCTGAGACAGTATCTGAAGACATCCCATGGCAACACCTGGTCTGCAAATATCCCTCTTGAAGCTGTGCTGCTGGGCAGGCAAAAGGTCTCTTCCTGTGACATTTATTTTGGAATATCCATCAGCTAAGGGCGCCTGGTATCTACTTTCTGTACTTAACCATGCGTGTTTGTGGGCAGCTTGCCCTCCATTTTACCCCGCTGAAATAGTCTACGATGTGTTACTATGGTCCTCTTCCATGGAGTGGCTTTTCAGGGAGGAGCTGCAGTCTTCCCGGAGCTGGGGTTAAGGCTAGCAAGGAGTGCCACAGCTCACTGTGTCCTGGTCCTTTTGTCTCATGAGATGAAGGGCAACAGTGTCTCCCACAGCAGTAGATTTCCTGGGATGATTAGTTGATAATTGTGAGCATTTCTGTTCAGCAGCCCCCACTGTAGTTTCCTCTCAGTACAGTTGCATTGAACTTAGTGGGAGATTGTTCAAATAAATAGGAAGTGTCTCAGATTTTAACCCAGTAAGTTCCTGTCTTAGAGCAGCAATGTCATGACAAAGAGATGCTTTTGTTCTGATGCATATTTAGCAGAGGTTTGGAACCTTTACATCCCAAACCCGTGCAATTAGTGTAGAAAGGAAAAGCCCTCTTCTACACATCTCACAACACCTCTGGGTGAGAAGGGGCCATTTTGTGTCAGAAGCTAAAATAGGCAAAATCAAGTAAAGGAGGCAGGGGCAGGCATTCCTCTGCCTCGGCAAAACCAGAAAAGGAGATGGGGGAGAACCCCTCGCAGGAGGACTCAGACAAGCACAGAAGGATTAGTCTGTGATATACTGTACAAGGTAACCAGAGCTGAGCCCGGCAACAGGCAGCCCCGCGAAGCACGGCCCCAGTGCTCTGTGTGCAAGGGGCTGTTGTCCATCAGCTCCAGCATGACCCTGTGCAGGCTGTTATCACAGCTGTTGGAAACTGTTATGTCAGTGTACCCTTTCAGTCTCTTCAGGAATAGAAGATGCTGTGCTCTTTTGGATTTTTTAATGCCTGCTTAGTCTGGATCACAAGTTAGTGAGACATTGATAATTTTAACCATGTACTATACAAGCCTAATTGTTTGTATTCTTGGGATGTGCTTTTTGTTTCTGGCAAACATTTCCAAAGGAAGTTTATGCAGAAAGGAGCTGGAATAATTTCTATTTCGTTACACCTTTATCTTTTTCTGCTAAACATTGCCATGTTTTCACTGCATTTTTTTAAAAGAAACTTCTCTGTATGAAGTTTCCTTTTGGCACTGTGTCATTTTCCCCCCCCAATTATTTTGTAAGGGACAGGGTTAGTTTGGATTTTACCTTCATTAAAAATGCACTACAATTTGTGCTCTCAACTTTCACAAATACACTGTAATGCCAACTTTACAATTGTATTCCCTGCTTTTCTATCCCTGCTGCTGTTTGATTTTCAGAGAGAAACAGAGAAGCTAAATATTTATACAAGGAAAACTGTATTTACATAATCAATACATAGAAAAAACAGATAAATAATTCCACCTCTGCTCTTTAAGTTTCAGTAATGCGGCACGTAGGTCTGTTTCAAAAAGAAGTTGTACCCTTGTCCCAGCTTCAGCAGACATCCCTTTAACTGCTTGTACTCCTTTTAGACTCCTCTGCATAAAAGAAAAACTCCCATTGTGTCTCAGAAATTCAATATGATATGGAAACCAGAGAGGTTGGGTTGGTTTTTTTTAAATAAATGTCTTCTGCCCAACTTTAGTATGGCAAGGAAATTTGATTATCACTTGTTGACAGGTATGCACGTCATGTCAAGTGTTTCTGACATGTCTATTTTAAGTTAGGCTACAATTTGTATTTTGATTATGACAGAGTAAAAATACTTGGACAACAGATAGTATTTGCCTGTGAATGAAAATTGGAACGTGCAAGCTGTGGTCAGACAGGCTTCTGTTAGGGAGATGAGGCTTTGATTGGGTCACTGCCCAGAGGTGCTAATTAAAAATAAAGAAAGAAACAAAACTCCATACCACCCCATTCTCTTTGAAACAGAAAAACATCAAAGCAACACAGGAGAAATAACATGAAATTACTTGTGAAAGGCAGCTGGAGATTTTCTGCTTGCCCTTTTTGGTCAAGTGGTAAAGTATCCATCTCCTTCTGCTTCACTGTGTTTTATTCCACAAGCCTGAATTTCTGCAGCATTGCAAGATGTTCCAAGAGTGAAATACCCTGTGGGTCCTGGCTCCTTTGGCTCACAGCAGTGACTAACTCAGTCAGAGTCAGCAGCTGACACCCAGAAGGAAGCTGGTGTGAGGTCAGGAGCAGGAGCAGGGTCCTAGCTGACTTGCCAGCATGCTGGAATCATTTGTCCCCAACATGCCTTTGGGACTCAGTAGCAACAGGATCACTGCACAGCCCTCTGCAAGCCCCAGGTCTGAAACTAGGGGTTGTGTCTCTGTGTGGGGTCTATAATGTTAGGAGCAAAATAAAGAGCCTGGTTAGAGGGCATTTATCTATGCCAATATTTGGGGACATAGGCTCATGAGGAGTCCCAATTTGGCTAACAAGGGCACTAGACTTGAGAGTAGTCCTCAATAGAACAAACTTTAAGTGTTTCTTTCCAAGCAGTTGTCATGTAAAGTCTGGAAGCAAGGAGTGTGTTGGTCAGTATTCAGCTCTCTCTTTGGAAGCAGACTGGTTCTTGGAAGAAAAAAGTTGTCAGAGGATGTGAATGTTTCTGAAGAGGGGGTTGCTGAAATTTTGCTGGATTCAGTGTCTGTTTGGTCTTTATCCAGCTCTGAGCTCAAAGGCAACACTTGCGATAATACATTTTCTTCACCATAGAGACAAATGCACCTCCTGAGGGAAAAAACAGTTGCTTTGACATTTCAGGCTGGGAAACCTGTCCTTGACACATGCACAGGCCCTGATACATGGTGTCTTGGCTTCGCATGCTTACGGCTGTCTGGGAGGTTGGCACCGTCCCTGTTCAAAGGCAGTGGCATGCCAGCACTGCAGTGGCGAAGTCCCCAGCGGAGATGTTTGCACTGGCAAGGCAGCAGAGCGTGGCAAATGCCATCTCTGTCATAGGAGAGGAAGTTCTCTATATGAGAGAAACGCCATGGCGTTGTGCACTTGCTCACCCGTGGTAACATATTTATGTTAGCAAAAGCCCCAGTGAGACAGGGGAGAAAAGAAATGGAGCTTATGTTATGTTGTGGCTGCCAGCAGTCACAAACTGCACTGTGGCAGGAAGCTGAGTGTAAGAATCAACTGTTTTCAGACTTCTTCTAGGAGCTGTAGTCTTGATTTGCAGAGCTGCCAAAGACCCGCAGTGCTTATGCTTTCAGCTGGATGGGGGAGTCATTCTGGAAATCTGTCCAAGGGATTTAAAATCAAGCCCCTGGCTAGTAACAGCACTGCATGACTAAACATCGGTGTCCAAAGGAATAGATAGCACAGAAAAAGTGACTGGGCACAGAGGTGACTGTGCTGGAACACAAATCATTAATATGAGAGATAAGATGAAGCACAAATAAGGGGAATATTCCTATTCTACAGTATTGCTCCTGTGGTTCTGCAGCCATAGTCACCGTTTCATAACACTGGCTGGCCAAGACTCTGTGAAAACTCAACCCAAACAAATGTGCTCTTGGCTTCAGTGGTGAGGCTCTGATAGTTTTGGAGAGTTCAATAGAGCCAGCTTTACTGCCTGTTTGTGCTTCTTCACCACTGTAATTCTTCTTCGGCAGAATAAGTGCTTACTGACTATCTGATTATAGAGCTGAGGTTATGGGCCCATAAAACCAGAGGACACTAAGAGATAATCTCTACATGTGACAGCAAGATGAGCAATCACATCCAAACACAAACTATGCCATTAGTATTACTTACTTTTAAAGCCCCATTATCCCTGCATTGTTCTCTCTCATTAACAATTAGTCATTCAGACCCCTGAGAACTTTAATATGATAATCCCTACAAGCTCATCAGGCAAATCTCACACGGTTCCGATGTTCCATGCAAGATTTATAAGATGGAACTGGCTGGATGCAAATGTGGGAGTAACGGTCCATAAGCAAATGTGACATAAAAAGAAGTCGGCTAGGAAAGCTGCCTACTGAATTCAGAAAGCCTGGCTGTAGTGGGAGATGCTGTTATTTCAAAATGGCTTTCATCTGTTGGGGTGGAAGGGAGTCATTTTGTCACAGGAGAAGAAGCAACTGCATAATGTCCATGGTATTTACACACTGGTCAATGCAAGTCAGCCCCTGGTTTTGAAATTGTGTAGCTGTATGTGTTTTCTATTTGAATGCTCTGTTAGGAGAGCCTGTGCTCCTCCATTCCCTCCCCCTTCTTTCCCTTCTTTTCAGCAAAAAGAGACCTCACCAACAAAGAGAAAATAGATTGAAAGCTCTTGCATCCAGACTCTTTCAAGCAAAGCTTGAGAGAGACTTTGGCACATAATGTCTCTAACATTATGTTCACTGCCCTTAGAAAGCAATAACCTAATACATTCTGCTGGCAGTTAGCAAGTGCAGTGATTTCAACACAGATGAGAGAAGAGAGGACAAAGAAAGAATATGCTTAGAGCATCCCTTTCACTATGAACCTAGGGGCCAGCTGGAGTGTTTACAAAGCTCTAAGGCCAGCCAGCAGGGAGTTGCAATAATCTAATTTTAATTATGTGACAAAAGCATGAAGAATCATTTCAAGGGCTAACAGAGCAAAATGGTTGCAGCCTGCCAATATTCCTTAGATGGTAAAAGAAGACAAGTTAACTCACAGAATTTAGTTGTTTCTCAGAAGACTAAATGGGATCTATCACAACTCCCAGCCTGCTGTTGTTAGAGAACAAACTGGTTGCCAGAAAAAGGCTTTAGATGTCAAAGAAAGTTCCCAAGAGGCATGTAGGAAAAGCAGCAGTACCTATGCTCCTCTTATTAAATAAAAGTTACACTCTACCAGCAAGAAAACAAAGTCCCGTAATCACGTTAAAGTGGCTGATATGAAATGCTGTGTATACAAATATACGGATACTATACACATGTATAATAGGAATAAATTGATAGACCTTCAGTCTGAGTTCTCCAGGATCACACCAATAAAAAAGCTGTTTTGCTGTCCTAAGCAAAGCACAGAAAGGAAAGGAGAGGGAAAGGGAAGGAGAGGGGAAGTGGAGGGGAAGGGGTAATGGGCAAGGGGGAAGGGGTAAAGACCAAGTCTCCCAGCTTCGCCCACATCCCAGCTTTTTGGCAGAAAAGGAGTGCTGTCTGCTGACAATAACAGAACAGAGAGTTCACAGCAATGAGCCAAATAATTTTGACTCCACTGCACAGAGGGTCAGAGTGACAATGTGGGGAAACCAGTAACATTTCATGCTACCAGAAGATGAATCCATAGGTACTTATTGTAGGATTTTCTTTCTGGATGAAGACTGAATCCAAACACTTAATACAAGATTATCCTTAATTTTATTTTTCAGTAATACCTTACGCTCTCCTCGTTCTCTTTAATCTGCTGCTGCATAGGGATTTTGTGCTTTGATTTTATTATTGCTTGAGACATCTAGTAGGGAACAAAATTTCAGTCTTTTGCAAAGGAATTATTGGAAATACTGCATTTTCAAGCAATTCGCATTCAATAATTTAACAGTCACTGGGGCTTCATGGGAACTTTCACATAATGGCATAGCTTGTTTCAGAGCTTAGTGATGTGCTTGAGCTGTTCCCCTTGCCACAGCATCACTTTGATGACAATGATACACAGGATGCCAAAAAGTGCAGGTAGCCTGGTTTTGCTTCTACTCTTCATTATCCCATTAAGTGGAATAACATGCTGCTAAATAAGTGCATGGCTTTCAAGTTCAAGAAATGTTTATAAATGGTAAAATCTTTAGTTAAAGTACCTTATCATAATTCAGAGCAAGTGTCATTTGAAATAGGAGCATACTGTAATAATATGTACATTTTAGGCAAATGCAGAGTACTCAGTGTTTTAGCATAGTTCTGTTTACATCTGGGTCTACAGTTTTGCAGAGAGAGTGTATTGCAAAAAGAGGATTTGTCTCCTGTATAGCCAACAGAAAAGCACGTGAAAGTGATGTAATATTTATTGTGCATGTCCTCAAAATCAGTGTGGTTCTCTCCATAGAATCAATTAGGTCTCTCTGTAGAGTGACTTTTATAATGAAGGCCTCTACACAAACACAAATGATGACTAATAAGGCATTATGCAAATAATCATTAATAAAGTAACAAACAAAACTTTTCTCTGCTAACATCCTATACTCTTTTCTTCTTTAAAATGGTCTTAAGTGATATTCATTACTAAACTGAACCTCAGAGTAATTATTCACAGCAATACTGGCAGCGGATATTGCCGTGTGCAAATTACTTTTCCCCATTATGTGACAGTAATGTTCTTGTTCTTGATCAATATTGTCATTCATATTTGCATAACTCGAGGTCTTTTTCTGTCAATTTAGCCACTCTTGCTTGGGTTTTCCTTCCAACACCAAATGCTTTTGGCTGAGGTTAATAGTGTCTTTTTGCATTTCTCTGGAGTAAGATTTTAAGGTGTGATTTAGCATTCCTTTGCTTATTTTCAGCCTTTTTCTGGCCCAGGTTTTAATGCTGACATCTTGAATCCGCTTTGAAAATAAGGGTGCTGTCACATGTTGACATGTTCTGCCATCACACCTTGAATCAGGGCCAGCTTCAGGCACAGATAAAGCAGGCAATCTCCTGTCTCCAGTCGTCCATCCTCCTCAGTCACTGCCTGTGGTACCTGTGCTGGAGGAGATGAGAATGAGCTATTTGACCACTCTTTGCTGTCTGGGCATCAATTCTTGTTACCAGCGACTGAAGGGGAACAAGGTGAACAACGCAGTAATTACTTTTGTTACAGTTTGTGTGGGCTGGGCATGGCTCTCCCTTCAGCTGAAGTCACTGATGCATCTCTTGAGAGGTGCTACTGGGGCTATTGAGAGATGTAGCATGATGCTACATTGGGTCTTAAAATGTAAAATAAATTGCTTCTGCAGCTAAACAACAGCCATTAGCCTGTCACTGCTTGAGTTCAGCTAAACGCCAGGTTTACACGAGTAAATGAAACTTATTTTTGAGTCCTTCTAACCAAGCTGTAAGCTGTTCCTGCCTCCTTGGAGCATATCTTAGGCATGAAGTCAGATGGATGAATTCTGGGCAAATCATTGGATTCATTTAGGAAGTGCGTTAGAAAAGGGAAGAGTTGGGGGGGAAATTAGAAGAAGGGTTTGGAGTTGTCATCAGCTTTCTGGTGATATAAATGTTTGTATAAAGGTTTATGAATAACTGCTGACATAAATAATTCTTCAAATAGCTCTCACACAAACATTTTATACTCTACTGTTATCTTCTTTGTAATCTGGTGAGGTACATCTGCAGTTTCTGGAAAACTGAAGTGTTTTGCCATAAAATTGGCAAACTAGGGCAGGTTTTGATAAACAGTCCAGAGGGAAAAAAGCAAGGATGGATAAGGCCTTAAAACAATTGTTATTTTAAAAACAATCCACTTAAACCTTTCATTTAAGAAGTGACTCTCTTTCATTTTTACAGTGAATTTTCAAATGTAGGGTCTTGAAGCCAGATTGAATAACTCCATACGCAACCCACAGGATTTTTTTTCTCGTATTTGATGCAGAGCCTGAAGTGAAAAGTCCATTATTCAATCAGTTCCAAAGGGTGTTAGTTTCAGAAGCCAGAACAGGTTACTGAGATGGGAGAGCAGAGAAGAGTGGAGGGAGTGATAAGCTCACCACTAGCTGTTGCTTGACATTACAAAGATTGTTTTTGTCAAGAGAAGACAAAATTCCCTCCCCTTTTCTATTTTTTGTTCTTTAAAGAAAGCTGAAGTCCACACTGGCATTCCCCAATGCTTAAAAGCTACTCACTTTGGCATCCCCCTTTCCTTCTAAGTTACCCTAAGAATCATGAGGCTGTTTCCTAACAATATGCTTTTTCCTCTCCAACAAGATAACTTTTTCTCCAACTGGGAAAATGCCTGAAACCCAGACCAGATGCCTTGTGAAAATTTCTCCCTCTTTATATACATTTTGAGTCGTCTAATGTTAGGGACACCCTATCTTGGGAATCTTCAAACACCAAGAAAGACCAGAGTTTTGGTGCACTCTCAGCTATGAAAAAGCTGTGATATTTTTGTAAGGCAGACAAGGTGTAATGAATGCGCTATCCATAATTAAAAAGAAAGGTCTGCTTTTGATTTTGTTGGCTGAAGTCCTCAGCAGTCAAATGATAAGTGGGATACTGTGGACTTACAGATCCTTAGTGAAAATCTTCAAGAAGAATGTATATTAGTCAAAACTGTTAGACAAAGAAGATTGTACAAACATCTAAAGTATATCTAAGAATGTGGCCACCAGTTATACATCAGTATTAATTGCACTGAATCCAAAGAGCCGTGTAATACAGCCCAATGTTTCAGCTCTACCCAAGGCACACTTGCGTCTTCACAAAGTACTGACCTGGCATCAGCTTGTCAGCTCAGATTCCAAGAGGGCTATCTGGTAACTTCATGGATTGAATGTAAGCAGGGAGAGAGCCCAGACGTTTACCCACTGCTCCATCTAGTGCTTGTTTTCAGTATCCTATAGGATCGTGAAATATCTTTTTCTTTTGAAGGCTGTTACGGATATGCCTGGGAGCAGCTCAGCTGCTGGGGAGCACTTGTAGTCTACTGACTTCCTAGCTCATGAGGGCTATCCATCAGTAAGTTTTCTCTTTAGTGGCCTCTCTTTTTTTTTTTT
>VZRR01006130.1:250950-378082 GCA_013398015.1 Oreocharis arfaki
TTTTTTTTTTTTTTTTTTTTTTTGCCTGTCAGCCAGCAAGTGTCCCCAAAGAATGGTTGAACTGCTTTTGCAAAGCAGTGATCTTCCAGGAACTCTTACAGGAAAAGGAATATGGTAAAGCATGAGACTTATCAATTGCTAGAGCTGGTGGTAAAAACACATTTGTGACAAGCAGACTGGGTACAGGTTAATGGGTTTCATAATTTTAATGACTGTTTATTAACTACTAAAGTACTTGTTCTAGTAAAGTAAAGTAGCACAAGTACTACGAGTACTTGTGCTAAGTAAAGTGCTACTAAAGTAGCTTGTTTCTAACAGGTAAGTATTAAATCATGGGATAATTGTAAGTATTTTGGTAGTATAGATCAAAGGCACATAATATAGAGGATAGAGGAAGGAATACTACACTGGTCAGAAATGCAAGGAAAACATTGTTTCAGACAGATTGTGCCCACTCTAGTAATTCAAAGTGTCAAGGAAGATTTCTGAGGATAAACAAACTTGTCATAAGTTCAGAACAGCCTCTGGCAGTTGGTACACTGGCCAGCTAGTGCTGTCCCAACAGCTCCCAGGCACAATTCAGAAGATACTCTGGATCAAGGACCATTTAATAGGATATATGTTGGCATTTCATGACACTTGACCCCAGGCATGTTTAATTTCCCACTGTAGAGGAAGTCACAGTGTAACACAGTGTATTGCTGAGGATTGTGAGCCCTTGTAGTCCCAGGCTGAGAGCTTTGCCTCAGTAATTCCAACTCTAATAGCTCATGTTTTTAGCTCTAGGCATCCAGGGAGTGTAACAGGAAAGGTAATGGCTCTCACAACTGAGATTACAACTTCAGAAGGAAGTTTTTAGTTCCAGCTAGACTTTCTGCAGCAGGATCTTACTCATTCGATTTTTAAGCGTGACTCTAGTCTAAGCAGCTCTCAGAGATGCCATCACCAATAACCATTACCTTCTATATCACTAGTTGGCTTTAGTATCTTCCAGAATATAAATAGAATAAAAATAACGGAAGCAGTCATATCAACATACTATAGTAGCCAGTCACTCTGTATTGCCACAGCACACTAAATGCTCTCATGTGGAGGAGAGAGAATTTTCCCAGTGCTGTCTTTGCAAATATTTTTCTGAATTTCTTTATGTTTACCTTTTTCATTTTCTTTCCCCACTTTCCTCCAAAACAAAACAATTCTTACGCTAAAACTGCCAGAAAAGAAGAACAGATCTAGCACCTTCCAGAGATATTCAAATATTAAAAATAAAAGATGGCCTGTTAAACGCAGAACACAGAAGGAACAAGAGAAAATTCAATATAAGAGAATGGAAAAGTGGTGATACTGGGCAAGTTTATTCTGCTATTTATATATCAGTCAGGTCTCTATTTCAGAACAAATCACTCCACAGAATTAAATCCCAGGCAGAAGGGTTAATGGGGTAGCTGTGAGTGAGGGCACACAGGGGTCACACACTCGGGTAGGACATTCTAACTCGTCCTCACTCTCTTGGAGATAGTGTCAATCAGCTGGAAACACATCTCCAGAGCTGGCTGCTTCATGGTGAAGAGAGGCTGTGACCAGAGCTTATGTATGGTATCTTTGCAGGAGAGCTCCGTTAACATCCCTGACAGGATCTCTTTATCCTGTGCCTTCCTAATCTGCAAGTCAACAGGAAAAGAGAGGGAATTCATTATGCTAAACTGAGTTCCTGCTGTGTGTGATTGATACTGGCTTTACTTTGTAAAGTAAAATTGCCTCTTCATTTTATCAAAACTTTGTGTTTTGTTTTGCTTTGCCTTGTTTTTCAAAAGGAGGAGGGAAATACTTTTGGCATTGCATTGCCATTGCTTTTCTATCCTAAAGCACCCTGGTATCCAGCCCTCCCTCCTTATTAATCCTGCCCTTTCCCTATGCTCACTGCTCCTGCACATTAAGACCTGGGAGTCTTACACCAATTGGGATATTTTCAGTAGTTGCTTCTGCAGTCACTGAAGTCTCTTTTCAGTACTTGCTGACTCTGCGCTGGGAAAACATGGTTTCTCTTGATGTGCTGCCTGAAATAAGAACTTTTTGCTCCTCAAAGGAAACCAGCACTTCTGACAGAAGTTGAAAAGAGCACAAGTTGTTTTGAAATGTAAAGTTAACATTGAAAAACAAAGGGAGGTTGAAGGCTCCTGGTTAATTTTTTTTTTTCATTTATAATCCTTCTGTACCCTTAGTACCTCAGTCTGTAATTAAATGCGAAGTTCTGTATTATAGGAAGTCATGACATTATTTACTGACCATGTCTGGCATTAAGCTTCTTGAAATCATGCCCAAGCATCGCATTGTGTGGCACAATTGTGACCCCACCATTCAGTATTTTGGCTTGGTCTGAAATGCACTGATAGAGGCAGGCAGCTAACGCAAAGCTCTAAGGAACAAATTTAGTTTCATCATTCTGGATAATATTAGAAGTGAGAACAGAGCAATTTAGGAAACAGTGCAGCTTCACAAGAGAGAGCTCCCGAGAGCTACTGCAGCACACTCTCAGCACTACAGGCTGTTTATAAAACAGAGACTTACGCAACATAAAACCATTTGGATGTTGAGTTCAAATGCCTCAAAATGGGACACATCTCAGTTCCTGCCAGCTACTCCTGCCTATAGAATATCAGGGGCTTATTTGAGAATTTGTTCTAGGTGTGTATTTTGTGTCTCCCCAAAGATGAAGGGCATAGTGGGCAACCGTGTCTTGCTTTTTGTGAGAAAAAAGTTTGTTCCAGCTGTTCAGACATTGTTTTGAAATGGGAGGATTTTGGTGGTCCAGCAGCAAGGACTGGTATTTTAAATGGAACATTCTTCTTCAGTGTATAAAGAACTGCAGTGCAGCAAGGACAGGAAAAAGCCTAGTGACTCCTCTGCATGCTGGAGGGAAGGCAAACTGGGTCATAAAAAACAGGATCAGAGGAACAGATGAACAGAAAGAGAAAGAGACAAAATCAATATGAGGGGAGAAGAAACACAGACTCATGAAGGGAGGAACTCTGACCATACCCCAAAGGGACCTCCAGCAGCACTTGCACCTGCCCAGGAATGAGCTCAATGGACAAACACGAGTGTCAGCCTCAGGCAAAGGGGCCTGACCCTGCGAGCTCCCACCAGCACAGGATCCTGGCTATTGCCTTTCCTTCAGACAGATGCAAACCCCCATAAAAGCAAAACCAGCCCCTGCTCCACTGATTATTTTGAGTATTTCTTTCCCTTGCTCTGAACTCTTCATTTCAATACCACACAGAACACCTCCTTTCGATAGAGGTGACTCTTGTAGGAAAAAAGCTCTGAGAAGGATGGCTGGCATTGCTTCCTGTGGCAGAGTTGCCTCTGGAGTAAGAGAAAAAGCAAACTGATAGTACATGCATAATTTTACTTCCCTTGAACTTGTCTTTCTGTATTCTTGGAACTCTATTTTTTTCTCCCGTTTTTCTTCCTGGCGACAGCATGAACGAATAGTTATTCACATCCTTCTTTTAGCTGGGTATCTTAGGAAACTGACTTAAAAGGGACGGAGGCATAAATACAGCACGCACGGAATATTCTCCCTTCCTGTTCAGAAACTCAGGGAGGGAAAAAAAAAAAAAAAAAAAAAGCAGGAATAAACACCTGACCTCGCCAGTGGCAGTGCTGGGGCGGGGAGCGGCGCCGGGAGAGAGTTCCGCGGGGCAGGGTGACCCCTGCCGGGGGCGCTTTGTGCTGGAATTCCGGGGAAAATCCCAGGGCAGGAGCAGCAAGCTGCACTCAACCCTGGGCTCTGAGGAGCTTGACTACGTGTTACAGCATCGTGCACCGACCATTTCTTCGTCATGCAAGCAGGAGGCTCCAAAAGGCCTCCCCCCACACATTACCTGAGGTAAGGGCTCGCTGCCTCTCACAGGGCGTCCGTGGTTTAGAGCAGAGACTGAGGGGTTGTCCCCAAACAGCAGGGGTAGGAATCCTCTGGCCTGCACCTAAGCTGAGCAACAGTGATGCTGATGCACTCAAATATCTGTAGCTCCGACCCTGTTCACCTGGTTGCTCAGCCAGTTCTAGTTCAGTCTCAGAAAGTTGGCTGCCCTCTGGTAAAGCTCAAGGTAGTAAATTCAGGCAAATTACTCCTATGGAAACAGGTCCACGACGATTGTGTCTGAGGAGGGCAAGCCCTGGCTGGGCTGACCTACTGAGATACTTCTGCCTCCCCTCCTATCTCAGCCCTGGCACGGGAGAAGAGGCATCTGCTCACGGCAGATGTGAGCACCTTTGCTTGTACTTGTGTGTCTCTCTCCATTCACGGCTAGCAGAGAGAGATCGCCACTGAGAGGGAGACCAGTGCTCGCTTCCACAGTTGCTATGGTGTTGTGGGCTCCTATTGCTTAGCTGGTGCCTTTTCAACCTGTCAAGGGACGGGGAGTAGTGCAAATGTGACTGTGACACAAGTCCGTGGTGCTTAGTCATGGGGCTGTTGAACTGTGCGCTGAGGGTTTTGGTAAGAGACCCAGCAGTCAAGCAGGAGAAAATTTAATACTTGAAGGCATTTTAAAAGCGGACACCTGGCACCTATTTGCTGTCCTGCTTTTTTTGTGCAGTTAGCCATGGCTAGAAGCCTTGCAGTTGTCAGCTACAGCTCAGTGTAATTTTATACACAGGAATATTCACAATGTACTGTTCTTTCGAACTACGTCAAAACAGCAAGCTGTTTCTTTGCTCAGAAATGTGACTTAGTTCTCCCTGCTTAGCTTTTCTCTTAAGCATCAAGAGACAAGTCCAACATCCACTGAAAGTAATGGAAAGACATGGATGGTTTTCAGTGGGAGTTAGATCAG
Source organism: Oreocharis arfaki (assembly GCA_013398015.1). Lineage (NCBI taxonomy): Eukaryota > Metazoa > Chordata > Aves > Passeriformes > Paramythiidae > Oreocharis > Oreocharis arfaki. The sequence goes on from VZRR01006130.1 coordinate 255,792, forward strand.
TGTTCAGTTAAATACACAATTCAGTAAGGCAGACTTTAACTGCTTCTCTTACTAATAACACAAAAATTAGTTTACTTACAGAGACACTTGGTCTTTATTTTAAAATTATTTCCAAATTCAGAAAATATTTAAACTGTGTGCCCAGCCAAGAATTTCTATCTTCTCTTGCAGGAAGATGCTCAGAAACTTACTGTGTCAAAAAGCATGAAATTGTGGGTTTCAGCAGATCCTCCTAATAGAGGCAATAATTGAAGTTGTTGTGAAGATTGTAAAAGGAGAAATCCATGTGGTTTTTTTTCTGAAGTTGCCTTCCACTGCTTCTACACAGTGTTCAGCCTCTTCCAAAAAGCATCCTAGAAAGCCTCAGAATGTTACTCCCCCTGGTCTAATGGGGTCAGGCAGACAACATAACAACCCCTTCACAAAGCATGTACCAGGCTACTGACTTTTAACACCCACCCTCTCCTATTAGATGCATGTGAAAACATTACCTGCTTTGGGCTTAAGTTCTTGGATGTGCACAGGAGGAAGAACTGAGTGTTTCAGTTCTGAAACAGATTTGTGCCCTCCCCAAGTAAAGCCGACAAGCTAGACAGCATCACTTCTCAGCCCACCAGCTGAACTACACTGTGCTCCAGCTTCATCTCAGATCTTTGATTCTAGGAAGTTTTTCTGAAGTAGATTCCTACACTTGCAAAAGCCCTCTTGTTGCTTGTTGCTTTTTTCAGGGTATCTTTGCGGCATAGTTGATTTGGGAGATTAACAATCGCGTGTGGCACACAGATGAGCCAGGCAGAACCACATGAGTCGTCCTGTTACAAAAAGGATGCTTTCCTGATGCTGTGCTTTTCTCTCTGTATCATCAGGGGTTTATCAGGCTTTGTGCTGCAGGGAGCTAAAATTCTTGCCCAGGAAATAATGGAAGAAATGGCATTGGCTGCAAACAGATGATCGTTTGCCCTTCTGAAACTATGAGAGGGTGCTGAGAGACTACCAGCACTCGAGTCACTTCATTGCCAGGGCAGACAAATTACTCTAACTTGGTGGAACAGTCTGTATGGATGTATGTATATGCATACACCAGTTTTTATTCCACACCTGGCCTAGTAGCCTTATGTAAAAGTACCTAAGAAATAAAACTCAGGCAACGGCTTGGGTTAACTGTGTCCTGAGAATGTACCCTCAGATCTCTTACTTTTCCTATTTGTCAGGTTGTTGGAAAATTTTGAACCAGCTGAGTAAAGTTTCTCTATTTTCTAAGAGTCTTTTTCTCATTTTCCTGTTTCTCTATTGCTCTTTCCAGGCAACACAGGGTGATTTTCAGGTTTTCTTCTCTATTGCTAATAGAATTTTTTTGCAAAACATGCCAACTGGACCATGCCTGGAGGTGGGCTGAAAGAGTAGGCTCTATCTAATGGGCTGCTTTTCTCAGCTTCTCAGGTGGGATCCCAGCTGCTTAGGAAACGAGATAATCTCTTGCTCCTCCCCTTAGTGATTTAGTACAAGTCTGTCAAGAGAAGAGAAAGCAGGAAAGCTTTTTTTATTGCTGAGAGTGATAGAAGAACTGCCATAAAGCTGTAAAAATAGGGGCTACCTTTTAATCTATTCTGCAGTGCTTGGCCTGAGATTTGAGAGAAGAGTGGTCCTGTGCTGCAGCTGGAGTTCCTTGGCTGGGAAAGTGAAAAGGAAGAATGTGTCAGCCGTAGCTGGAGGTAAGAAAGTAAAAAGCCAGGCTAAGAGCAGAGGTGAGCATGGCGTGGGTTTAATGAGGAAGGGAGGTGGGCAGAGCCAGTGGCCCACATGGAAGTGGGCATGGACCAGGAGGTGGTGGCAGGGCTGATAGCAGGGAGACTGCAAATGGAACAATTGCTTTACACTTGTTTTTTGGAAGAGCTGGCTATATAAAATGTTTTATGCCCATTGGAGGTAGGGCATAGAGGATTCCAAAGTCAAGAGACTGACCAGACACACAACTCTGTAACAGAAACAGTCATCTCCTTCCAACTCACCTGTGCTTTGTATATCTCAGCCCATTAGTTGTTCTCTCCGTTATAATTTTGGTACTTGTTCTGTCTTTCCCTCATATGCTCAATGCTTGTCAAATAGACGTTTTTGGGGTCTGTTGTTACCTTACTGTCTGAAGGTCTCACCTCTCTGCACAGTAAATTAAAATGCTTAGGGTCTCATCATGTTCTTCTATTGCCCCGAATGCCTGCTGCTCACAGCTTTTTCCCTGTGTGCTCCTGCTTTTGTGTATTCCTGCGTGTATACAATGTGTTTCCAACCTCCTGATCCTTAGGGAAAGGGAATATTTTCATTGAGCCAATAAAGAAGTTAGATAAATTTAATAATATAATAGTAGTAAATTAAATTTGATAGAATCATGATAATGTGTGTGTGCTTAAATTTAGTGACTGGCTCGTTACTAATTTGCCTCTTCCTGGTTCTTCTCACTTGCTTCTTCTAATTAATGTGTTGTTACATACAGATTAGATACCTTTTCCCAGGTGATATAGGTAGGAGCAAGACTCAGCTGTGCCCTGTGATAAGTCATTAACTTATGCCCTCAAAAAAGACATTTGCAGGGAACAGAGGAGTTCTTCATATTTGCGAGACAGATCCAGATTGACTCATTGATTCAGCTGTAAGTTATCAAGACTCAGTGACAGAGTCCTCAGTATAATTGTTTGTGGTGTCTACTGTAGTTATTCTCCTCAGCAGCACCCCTGGCTCAGCATCTAAAAGTAAGGGCCGAGGGTGTCTGTACCTCCTCAACTTTCAAAACCTGGGCAGTCCTTTTCAGTCTGTTTCCTTCTGGTTTGGTGAGCAGTTTCTGGGGGGGGGGGGGGAAGATGTGATGTGCTGTGGCTTTTTGTTCAGTTCCTCTTCCCTAACCTAGAACAAAACAAAAAAATGGGCAATGTTCTGTAATGAGGGATGGAAGTAGGTACATGTCAAAAACATTAAGCAGTTCTTTCTGTCTTTTAACCAAATGTGATCAGAAAATTACTCCAGTTATCACTGAATTTAGTTAATTTGTTCTGGTGTCCATGGACTATGAATCTTTTGCTATAGGAACAAAAAAAGACTGTTCCAGAAGTTTCCTCTGTTGTGAGTATTTTTAGAGTAATCTTCCAGGCTTTCAGCAAAAATAAACCTGGACTTGCAACATCTATGAGATGAATATAAGACCTACTGTACTGCAGTTAATCAGGTTTTGGTAGTAGGTTGTACATAAACTGTCTGCATTAGCTTCATTTATAAGAAAGTAGAGGGTTTTGGGTGATAAAGCAAACACTGGAAAAATACACAGCAGAATTAGATGACCTGTTTCTTTCCTTCAGCAGAAGGCTTCACGTCCTTCACTGTAAAATCACCCGCTTCCTCATTTCCAAATTGAATTTTTTCCAGCCTAGCTGGGGGTTTCTTCAGTGTCTTTTGCAGGACATCTCTCTGTAGAGACATTAAAAGCTTTCAGCAGGGTATATTTTCTTGTTGGGGTGACACTTTACTGCTTGCCTTCTGCTTTTTTTTCATGCATGGAGGTGATGGACTCCAATACCAGTGAAAGCTTGGAAATAATGATGTGCTAATAACCTCAGTGCTCACTTATGAGGGAGTGTTGTCTGCAATTCCCCTTTGCTGGTGAGTGATGTGTCTGTGAAGCTTGCAATGTTGCGGTATACCCAGCAGACATGGGGATTTGGTAATGAGGTCCTGAGGATTTAGAGAAGTTACTTTATTACTGCTTAAGTGATTTAAGAATGGTTTTGTTAAAGCTTCGTAATCATAATACTGGTCTCTGCTGCATACAAATGAGCAGCCCAATCCTATAGCCCTGCTGCTGAGGGCAGCACTTAGTCCTGAAAGATGTGGTGATTATGTGATTAGCCAGGAGGCTGAATTCTGCCATTTTCTATGTGAGGTTTAGCAGTGTTGAACCCACACCGAGGACCTAGGGTTGAGGTAATCACTATCCTGTTACAAGTTTCCTGAGTTATCTGCTCCTCAGCCTTTTATTGCCATAAATAACTCTAGAAGTCAGGCCTCACTGCCAGAAGTGTTAAGTGCTGCAAATAGTGTAGAATATGACTCATGAAGTGAGATGAAGGTGGAGCATGAATCAGTAGGAAGAAAACTGATATACAAAGGAGACATTCTGAATGCAGATGACACAAAAAAATCTGAACAAAGAAATGTTCAATCATCGTAAAAATGAATCAAAAGGGTTTTTTACAAAAGAAAAAAGAAACTCTTCTATTTAATGAGAGAGACCATTCCAGCAAAAGCCCAAAGCACGAAGGTGTTGCATACCATGCTATTCCTTAGCCAAGATAAACTGGGGACTGCATAGAAAGAGATGGTTGGAAAATTCTTCCCAGTTTGTCCAAACAAAGCAGAGTATTCAGCAAGCAGGTTGCTTTCCAGATTGTTCTGTGTCTATACGAGCTAAGAAAAGAACTTGTCTTTGAGCTAAACAGTTTTGGAGATCAAGAGTTCTCATAGCTTCAATGAACCCACACTGAAAGCTAACAGCAACAGAAACACTAAAATAACCTGAGCGCATTCCTTGTAAATGATAACGTATGGAAAGGAGATAAAATTCCCACAGACGGCTCCATTTGAAATGACAGCTTTTGGTCCTTTTGCTTACCCTCCAAAAGCTTGCACATGTAGGGGTGCCTTTAAAAGCAGACTTGGAAAAAAGGTACCTGACAGATGACGTCCTACAGCTGTTGGTGCACTAATGAACTAAAGGCTCTTGTTCTGCCTATAATTCAACTCCTGCCACTTCCTGGGAGAAGGGGTGTTTATTAGGAGTTTAATGTAACTCCTCAGAGATGAGAATTAAACGTTTTCATGTTTGACATCAGCTATGATACTTTAGGTATTAGAAAAAGGTTCCTTGTTGAGGGGGTGGTCAGGCACTGGAACAGGCACCCCAGGGAAGTGGTCATGGCACTAGGCCTGTCACAGTTCCAGAAGCATCTGAATGGCACTTAGTCATGTGGTCCAGTTTTTGGTAATCCTGCAAAAAGCAGGAATCTGGACTCAATGATTCTTATGGATCCCTTCCAACTTGAGATATCCCATGATATATAATCTCTTTGAAGCAATAAAGGGTAAAAGAGGTTCCCCCAGCTTCCACCAGGTGCTAAAATGTAATAATGGAAAGAAGCCTAGATACCTGTGTCTTAGGTGAAAGCTCTGTCTCTGCTGCAATTTTTAGTAAGAGCCACTGTTAAAATTGTAGAGGCTGGTTTATCCCATGGTGTGTATGGCTCTTCCTTGGCTTTGTTACGCTAGATGTATAAAGTGTTGTTTTCGAAGGTACTCCTTTTTTACTGCTCCTTTAGAGCAGTAATGCTTCGAAACAAGTCTAACAAGACATCCTAACGTACTTCTTTAAGTTCCTTTGTTCAGGATAAAGTAAGGGATGGTCAGAAGACAGAACACTTCTAATGTAGCTGTTTCACAGTGTTAACTGTGGCAGGAAATCTGGAGAAGATGGGTAATGCTGCCAGGGCTTCAGGGATGCAGATACTTACATGAAGCAGAACTATGCACAGGAAGGGAAAGCTCTAGCAAGGTTCTCTCTCTCTCTCCAATATTACTGTAAAAATAATCTCAAACCTGGTTGTACTTGTCTTTTATAGTGTTGTGAGGGCCATGAGTTCATTTCTTCATTGAAGTTAGTGCTAGGAATGAAAATTGGCATAAATTTATGCTTACTCCTGGTCAATTCCAAAATTTCAGATGTGAATTTACCTGTATGTTAATGAGCAAAATCCAGAGCTGCATGTTGTAATTTGCAATATGTCTGGGTACTACACCTTTTCTACTGTGTCTGTGTTCAATGCATTTAATCTGTCTCTTCCTAGGAAATCTGCTGGATTTGAGCTTTAATGGAATAAGTTATTCTTGAGGAGGGTAGCACAGGCTGAGTTTTCTATTGCTGCTAAGGGAGAGCTAATAGCTAACAGCTAGTGACAGATTTATGTGTTCGCTTGTAGGCTACCCAGCAGTGAGCCCAGGCTCAAATGTAAAGTAGCACTAGGAAAAGCTGGCTTTGTTAGCGAAAAATATGAGGTTCATTTTAAAAGCTGTGCTCATTTTAAAACTGAAAAAAGTGCCTTCTTCCTTTTGGGAGAATAGAAATTCTCCAAGGAGAAATAGCAAAGACTATGTTTCTGTCAATAAAAGAATCTGTGTAATTTAATACCAGACAGCTTTTGAATACAATAGGATAAAAAGAGCAGACACTCGCCTGTGTTATGAAGGGGAAAAATACAAGAACCTGCCTGCAATATGTTACCTTAATTTAGCTGGAGAGGGGCCAGTCCTCTTGGATACTCAAAAATCTGTCTGAAGGAAGTAAGTAAAGGCTATAGAGAAGCTGTACTTGGAGACCCTCTATCCCCATTTCCAAAGTGCTGGCAATAGGAAATGTGTTAGGCAGCACCAGTGGCCAGACTGTAAGGCAGCCCTTGCTTGTTTAGTCCTTCTTGTTGCAGAATCACAGAATATGAAAGTTTGTTTGATTTTTCAATAATGTAAGTGGCTGAGGTTAGAGATGCATGAATGGCTTCCCTTTAAACGATAAAGCTACTCAGAAACATCCTTAGTTTGAGCTTGAATTGTTCAGATGTTCAAGCAGTGGTGGGATCATGCTTTGGACAACGCGTATCCATAAACGTGTTGAACTTCTTACAAATGTCCTTCAGACCTTCTCCTTCCTGACAACTGTACTCAAAAGCTTTTATAGAACAGGCATCTGATCCTTTACACAATGCTTGACAACAAAAGAAAAAACTTGAGTTCAGAAGCCAAAATAAACCTCAGGTTATCATTCAGAATGCAAAGAAAATGGACACTTGATTCTTAGTCAAATATCAGTTCTATAATTTTTAAATCATTTTTTTAACATCAATTTTGCAATGGTTTCTTAGGCTGAGATGAAATATTAATTGTAGATTTCTCAGAAGTGTCGATACTTGTCGACATTTCTGATGTCTTAATGTAAGTGTAATTTTAAGTCCTGACAGCAGCATTTCTTCTAGTTTCATGGGCCTGAGAAACAAATTTGTATCCCTTACTGGCATGCAACTTCCAGTGAGTTTTTCAAAGAGTAAGTTAATAGTACTGTTACTTCCTTTGTCCACAAGCCCAGAAACCATAAACAACTGGAAACTGTTGCCAACTTCTGTTGTATTAACACCCCTACAGTGCAGTTCTCTGTTGTTAAATAACTTGCTTCCAAAGCCTTAGAGGATGTATGCTTGGATGCTTTTTGTGTGCAGAACCTGCATCTCAGGGTGCTCACAGCAGAGTCAGAGCTGTAGCAGGAGTCCTGTTTCACATAACACTTACCTAGTTCTCATATGCTTCTCCAGTTCTGGCAGTGGTACTTTGGCTCTTGATTATTCCCTGCATCCTCAGCTCTTCAAGAATGATGATTTTTGCTTCTCTGTTTCCTCTAAAGGTGATGATGTACTGATGAACTCATTGGTGAGCGGTGTGTCTTCAAAAGATGTAAACATTAAAACTTAATACTTGTACAGCACTTAGCATTCAAACAATGCTTTGTGATGTGTTTCCAATGCCAGAGTTACTGTTTAAGAGGTTGCATACTGAGACTGTCCAGTGGAGAAGGCTAGCTGGGGCCTCTCTTCAGTGCTTAAAGTTTGCAGTAAATATTTTTAGTGGCTTAAAGAATGGTGCAGGCACCTAGTCCAGTTACACCCAGAGGGGCACATTCAGGAAACCATGGAAGCTTATGTTGAAGACCTGTGAAGCCAATTTTTGAGCATGTTCCCAAAGAGCGTCCATAGGAGCTCCAGATAATTTGAATTCTTAGGGGTTCTGTGACCTAGCTGGAGAAAGCCAGGCCAGGATGGTATAGTACAAGCCTACTAATGGGCCATATTGGAAAGATCACTGTGTTCATCTGTTAAATAAACTCAAACTTTCATGGGTTTGTGTGGTATGTGATTTTTGTTGTAACAGCATTGCTACATTTGAGTCTGACCAGAAGCATTTATATATTTATAAACAGCATTAGGACTAAAACAACAATTATACATTTATATACAGCATTAGTACTAAAAACCAAGTTGTTTGATAACTCTTCTGAGTGTCTGTTTAGTTTCCACATATTAGACATGAATAAACAACGAGCAACTTTCAGGCTAAGACCCATCGGGTTTTGCAGCCCTCAGCTGACAGTTCTACCATCTGCCCAATCTCTGTTGGCAGAAGTGAGAGCTCTTGTATGAAAAATGCTTGGACCAAATCAAAATTGCAGATATTTGACATCTGCCAGTCTTCATAAGTGGAGTGAGTATTACAACATTGTCTTATTTTTCAGTTGTAAAACAAAAATACAGAACATCTACCACCCTGTAGCTGACTCCGTACTGCTCCTAAAATAACCGAACCAGTTACCCAAAAAGCACTGGGGTTCAGCTGTCAGTCAGAACATGCAAATGTCAGAAGCCAGTATACAGCAAAACACATCCTGGCAAAAAATAAAAGCAGGATGAGTGGGAAACGCTGACAAGTGATGTGAATTTGTATTGGTTTTACTAATCCATTCAGGAGAAAAATGTAGTTGAAGTATCTTGGTATGGTATGTCTTTTTTTGGTCTTGAAAAAGAAGATTGAAGCATGATTGCAAAACTTTCTGTTAAGAAATTTCCTGTGAGTTATCCTTTAGAAAGTGGGAGGAAAAGGAGCTTAAAATTAAATGAAACCATTTCAGAGCAAGCAAATAATTTTGTTCAATATGAACTGAAATCCTTTCATCACGTCCTTCTGTGGTATTGGGAGTTAAGTCCTCTAATGTGTAGCAAACACCACTAATTACTATTTTTGTGTTCAATTTGAAATACTTTATTACAACTCTTCTTTCTTATAAAGAGTAAACAACCACTGTAGATATTCCATTTACCATATTTGTGAAATGCAAGATGTTCACAGCACTTGAAAAATACAAGAGTTAAAGTTTGAAATTAGTGGGTTTAAATAAACCAAGAAATGGCTGCTTTCCCATTAGCAACTCTTACTGCAACGGTATCCTAAAAACATAGAGAAGTTGAAGTTCTCACTTGCATGAAAAAGAAAAAACTGTTTGCACACCTTTGCTTGTTGTCATGATGATTTCTGGAGTTTCTAATCTTTTTTTTTTTCCATATTATAACTGGCCTTGCAACTTCTGATTGCAAATGTGAAGAAATAACAGAGTATTTACTCACTGCTTCTACCTTCTGCTTGTCAGGGCATTGTATTGACTGCGGTAAAAACTGGCTCATTGTAACACCAGACTGAGAGCCCTCCTGCGGGCAACCTCCCTTCCCAATGTACTGTAATCTCAGTTAGAGAGGGCTGTCCCTAGGGACAAGGCTGGGTTTGTTCTCTAGGTTTGTTCCAGGCATCTGCCAAGAAAAGTATCGACCCTCCTTCCTGTTCTGGTAGTGAGGGTTGAGTCATGCTGAAGAACATAATCATCAGCTACTCTGTGCTACTATTGCATGGTTTTAAACTAGTGCTACGAGCTCAATCTGTGTGGTGGCACAGCATGAACGTTTCTGAGTATGGAAACTGGCTGTAGCAATAGACCTTCAAGATTATTTCCTCCTAGGTCTATGTTTGTGAACTTCAGTTATTGTTTGCCTGTGCTTTGGGAATTGCTGCTTATCTGAAAAGATGTAAATTTTCATGGTGGTTCCTTGGGGAAGATTTCCTCACTTGTCTCATCTTCAAGTTTGGCTCCATCCTTTGAAGTCCCTGTTGGTCAAGCTGCCCCAACCTGTGAAGGTCTGTCTCTCTTCCATCAATGCTGTCATTTCTAGTCTACAGCAAGATGAAGAAACAAATGAGAAAAGCTACTCGGGCTTCTAAACATTTAAAGGGGTATCTAGAGTAGCCATATAGAATTGCGAGGTTCAGAATGCAGTGGAAGACAGAGGCATTCCTGATATCCATGTTCTGTCACAGGTGGATGGTGAGTGAAGGTCTCTTGGACCATTTAAAAATTAATTTTTCATTTTCCTTTTTCGAAACAAAGCAGTAACTTTAAGGTTAAATGTGTCCATAATCCATTTGACTCTACTGGAGTATTGTTTCAGTACTTTAAGTGCCTTCTGTGTGCAGAACATTGGTTAGAAATTTAAAACTGAGTTTTAAATTAGCACTTGGTAAGGTGTTAACCTGTGCACCTTCTAAACAATAGCTTTGAATCTCCAAATAATGCAGGCTTAGAGCCTAGATGTATTCTTGTCTCTTCTCTGTATGTTTGGGCTTAAGCCAACTCAACTCTGTAAGCTTCACAAAGTGGCTTCACATACATATCTTGCATATATAATATTTGCATATATATACAAGCCCCCTGCCTCAAAATAACTTTTTGAGGCAAAATCCACGTTACTGCAGTGTTGTAATTCATCACTGGTGTGGGAGATAAGTGCCTATAATTGTGTCTTTATAGAGGCAAGTGGGACAGACTGTGAAAAGCAACTTTTCAGGTGCTGTGAAATCAGATCATGCATGTGGCCAAATGGTGAATTTGCTTCCCCTGTAGCAGAAGGATTGTATTAAGCTGAGTGAGTGATAGCCCTTCTCTCAAAGAGCTCCTTGACAGAGCCAGAGCTGCCCCTAACATCAGCAAAGCCGTGTCTATGTGTGCCTATGTCCTCCTGGTACACTCGTGTGCTAAGGCATCTCCTAACGTCCTTCAGATGGAGTCCATGGGGAAGAGGTCACCACCTGGCTTTTGACTCCCTGGTTGTTCTGTAGCCCCTCAGAAGGCAGCTGTGCAACTGCAGCCTGGACAGAAATACTGCAGCCCGTGGTGCAATTGTGACCATCTGCTCCTTGCTGCAAGTCCAGGGAGCGGGAATGCCCCATTCTCTTCCTTGAGAGCTTGGTTATTTGTTATCACCATGGAGTCTAACTGTTGCCAGGGCCTGTTACTACAATAACTAACTCCACAGAAAGCTTTCTTCTTAAGTCCTGGCATCCAGACATTATTGTCCTTGTCCAGACACTCCTTCACTCTTTTCATAAGTTGAGAGGGAGCATGTTTCATCTGTGGAGCTGGGATGCTGGTCTGGGAGTACTAAGTCTGTACAGGCCATGAAGGGTGTTAGTGAACCTCCTGTGGGAACTCAAGCTGTTAGATGAACAAGATACTGTCATGTAAAATACACACATTTCAGGATCTGGTTGAATTTGCTAAGTATACTTCAACACCATTAGCCATGGGAAAAGATCAGTTCTAAATCTGGAATTCCAGGCAGTAAGACAAGCTTCTAAATGGGAGAAAATGTCATCAGGAGACAGGGACAGGCTGTGACTAGGGAAAATGTTTTAAGCATCCTTTGAGATCATTGTACAATTTCTTGATTACTGTTTGAGTCTGTTCACATCCTTAGAAGTAGATGTCTGTAGGAGATTTAAAAAAAGAAAAAAAGCAGCCACAGTTTATGCTTTCAAGAGGTTGTTATAAAAGATAGCAGAGAAATGTTAAGTCAGTGCTTTGAGTTGAAGAGCATGTCTTGGGTCACTTGTGCTGACATCATCAGCTAGTTATAGTTAGAAGAAATAGAATTTTTCCCCCAAAATATTTACATGACACAGACTCTTTGAATGAAATAAGGATTCAAAACCTTCTGAAGAGGAGCAAAAGCTCAAGTAATTGTTAATAATGATGAGGAAGGTGTGGTGGTTTGTTTTTTTGGGGTTTTTTTTGTGGGTGTTTTTTTTTTTGTTTTGTTTTTTTAAAGTTGTTGTTTTTTTTTTTTTTAAACTTCCTGAGACCCTGGTAACAAATGAATGTCACTTTTTGACCTTACCCTGACTTATGGTGGCAACATTTCTTTAAAATTTGTCAAATTTTCTGTGTGTGTATGAGAAACGGAGATGTTTACGTGACTAATGTCTCCTTTAAATAGTAAGGCCAATGGACTTTGAGAATCAAATGAACCTCACTGCTGAGACAGTGTGACTCCAGCATAAGTGATCACTCTGGCTGGCTGCAGGCAGCCTTTTGCGTTCCTCTTGTCTCTAGTCCAAGCCCTCAGCTGGTCTGGTTGGAAAGCTGAATAAACTCATTCGCATGGCAGGGAGCCTGAAGTGATCCTCCCTGCCCCACTGTGCCTTGCTTGAATGTGCAAAGCACTGCCTTAAGGATCCTGTAGGGCTCCCAGGTTCTCTAGAGAGTGCCTCTACCGAGCTCGGAGCACGTGTGTGACTGTAGCTACCTGTGCCGGCATCCTGGCACTGCAAGGCACTCTCAAGTGGGCACCTGCTGTCTCTTGAGAAACAGCTGTCTTTAAAGACATCTTGTTCTTTTTTCATCCCTGATCAGCAGGGACCTGACTCTTGTGTTCAGTCTGAATTCGCGCAGAATGCGAGTCATTGGTGTGTGGGTATTTTATTGTTGCTGTTCTGTTTTCTCTCTTTAGCAGATGTTTGCAGGTTGCATGTGGTAATACTGAAATATGATTGATACTTGATGTAGGGCACAACAGGATGTACAGGCTGAGCTTCTTGTTTGCATTTCTGATTAAATGCTTACTGTGATGGTGCAGTTCTAAAACCTGGTTTTAAGTAAATAATAGGTGAAATTTTAATCCTTTTCAAAGAGGTGATTTTTATTTGTTCCCTCAAACACAGATAAGGTGATAAAATGGAAATAATGTCACTTATCAAAGTAAGAAAATTGATTAAATGTAAAATCATGGGCTGTAGCATAATCAAAAACTAGGTAAGCTTTATGATTTAAGCTTTACAAATTGATTATTGGCGCATAAAAGACAAGACAAGTGATGGTTTGAAGAAATAAGAGTACATGGGATGTAACAAGTGGCATGAAATCGGCCCTCATTAATATTTATGGCAAAGAACTTTCTCGGATCTCAACAGGATTTGTGCACTTAGAGCTTGAACTTTTAATATCTGACGCACATTATTAAATTGACATGGTGAACAGTATGTTTTTGAACAATCAGAGCTACAGGCTTTCAAGAGCAGACTGCTCTCATGCTGATGCTGACTGACGATAGAAAATCCTTTCTCTCATTTTAGCAGCTTTTCATTAATATGTAACATTAAAAATAAGCAAGTTGCAGTACAGTCAAGGCACCAGTATGTGTGGTATGTGAAGAAATAGAGGATTTTCATAAATACAAATTAAGAAATTTGCCTTTAAGAAAACACATGGAATGGAGCCTCCGTGAAGCACAACATAGGAACTGGAGAGAAAGAGGAGCTGTGAGAAGGCTAGTAATGGTGAAAAGCGGGGGAAAAGTGCAGGTCTCTCTATGCCTTGTCTTGCGAGAATGAAAACAAAAGCCAGTCACAGGGATGTGCATGCTGGGGAATAATCACTACAAAATCAGAAAGCTGTTTCTGTAATTGCTAGTGGTATGTGGAGGAAATTGAAATGTATGAATATTTTAAAATGAGGAGAGTTGTTTTCAAAACTTCCAAATCTGAAGCTGTTTCACGGCTTGCAGGATGCTTGGCAAAACTAAATGGCAGGCAGGACATCTTGGGATCTGGGACCTTATCAGCTGTCTCTGATTTATGCACCTAAATTAGTGAGCTGCTGCAGAGAGGGGAGAAAAGTATTATCCATGGAATGGCATTTCTGATACACAGCAAGGCTTTGCTGGTCCTGCTAAGGTACCGATTCCCATTTAGTATCACCACCCTGACATGTATGCAGATAAAAGGCATTCTCCTAAGGTGTGGAAGCTGACTGCAGTTATTAACAAAACAAAGCTTGGCTGATTTGAAAGAGAGAGGCAAATTTCTGACATTTTTAGTCTGGTAACAGTTCTGCTGACTTCGAACAATAGAAAGTGATGGTGGATTTTTCAGGGACTCTGAGTAGCTGTATTTTTCTTCGAAAACAGGACTGAATAGTCTGGTGGCTAAAGAGGAAGTGCCCTGACAACTAGTGAGCACAGGTAGTCATTTTGGTGGGGGAGGGGGGGCAATCTGAAGCCAAAAAGACTGCAAGATTGCAGCCCATACTGTGCCTGAAGAGGGAGAAGGGTGCCCATTTTCCCTGTGCTCTGGTGACTCCCCCGGGGGTGCTGCCGCAGCCCCAAGGCAGAAGCTGTCTGCTGGAGACATGGGTGATGGAGTGGAGGGGAAAAATCCACCCCAGGAGAGGGGGACTGCAGCTGGGATTGTCTGGGGACTGGTGAGGGCAGTAAGTAAAAAATGAGCTAGCTTGTGGAACGGGCAGAAGGAAGGGATAGAGAGAGAGAGATGAGGAGGTGGGCTTGGATGCATAGAGTGACTGGAAACTAAAGGTGCTGGGACATGGACCAAAACTAAGAATTTTTGCAACTGAAGTCAAAGCCTCTACAGACTGTACAAGAACTGCTTGTACTTCAGTGACTGGCTGCTTAGCTAAATCCAAATAGGCTTTCACACACAAGCACTATATGATGTTTCTTTCCCTGTGGTTTTCTTCTGTTTTCAACTTTAAATATTACCTGGGTGCTGGTAGATCAATTTGTGAGCACTTCCACCTCTGTCTCATTCATGTCATGTCATGTCAGGCTCCAGGTACTCCCAGGTGTACTAAACAGCTTGCAGAGCTGACCTTTAATGCAGAGCCTGAATTTTGACACATACCTTAATATTTGTAAGACTGGGGTGATGGCTAAAATGGTGGCTATAGTCAGTGGAGACCTGACTTGGTTGTGCTTTGCTAAACAAGCTCCAGGGCTGGCTCTCCTGTGTGTGTGTTGTATTTCAGTGCTGTATGTCATCCAAATGCTGTACGTAATCTCTCCATGGTGACTGCACAGTATTTGTTTCTATTTAAGGAAAGAAAGAGGTCTGGGTTTTCTGCCAGAATTCCCACTCAGGTAATTACACTTCTGCCTGCAGAATTTCCCTGTAGCTTCAATTGTAGTAGTTGTTCTTCGCTCCCGCTACTAATAAGTGTGAACATAGACCTGCTGCTGTGTTTTGGGAACACAGCAGTGGCTGCTTTGCTGAGGCATGTGAAGTGACCCTGCTACGCATCCTTTATGCTAGACTTGCCCCGAGTCAAGACTGCTGCATCCAGTCATGCCACTCTGCAGCTCTCATCTTTCTGAGCCTGACTCTGGCATAACAAGTTGGTCTTGATAGTGAGACAGCCAGCTGGAAGCCAATGAAAAGATGATTAAGAGCCAAGAGAAAGCCATATGGAGAGAGAGAGGGATTTCTCTTTACAGAATTATAAGTAAAAGTGTTTATGTCTTTGGATCCCTCTAGCTGTTTTTTTTCCTTATTTGCATCAGTTTTACGGGTGGGAAGTGGTTGCAGTTGATTAGCAAATTCTACCAAATCTCTTTAGCTAGAACAAATGTTGTAAACAGTAGATATTTCAGGCAGCTCTGTCAATACTAAAAATCAACATGCCAACATTTATATGGTAATACCATATATGTCATCATTATTATGCTAATGTTAACTACAATACTACATATGATACCAAAAAGTATTGTTTTGCAAAATATGAGATATTGAATGAAGGGCCTCTTGCCTCAAGTTTACATGACGTAGAGATTTATTTTTTTCTGAACTTATGACAGCAGAGCTAATAAAATCCAGCTCAGTCTGGAAAACTCTTCTGCAGATGCTTAATTATCTTTGAAGTCAAAGTAAACACAGAACTTGTTCACTTGGAGCAGTATATAGAGATTTAAAACAGAGGATGTCCAACATTAATAAGTTAAGACTCATCAAACATAGTGTAGGTAGTAAGCAGAACCAAGACAATTGAACCAAATTATTGATTCATGGAATTCATTCTTTCTCTTCACAGAATTGAAGAGATGTACATGCAGATTGTGTTCTCTTGAATGCAGTTCTTATTCAGATTTACTAAATGAATGTTATGGTGAGCGTGTGGGTTTAAAGAAAAAAATTCTGTTAACTAATTCTGTATACATCATATTCTCAAGATTCAAGCTGTTTCACATATGTTATTGTTTCACTTTCCCTGACTGACTGAATGCTATTCAAGTGAATAGCACTGAAACCCTGCTTGAATTGCTACTAGGAGTCAGGGTGCTTAAAGTGCTTTGGAGTTGCAAGTTTCTCATGAACGTGGAATAGTTGAGGAAAGTCTGACAAATATGAGATGGGAATTTCTGTTACAACTTGCTGTTTTCCTTCCTGTCCAACAAAAAAAAGTTAATTCTGCTAATTACTAGTAGAGTCAGGAACTGCTGCTTAGTTGAGAGCAGGGGATGTGTGTGAGAACAGTTCTCTTGCTATGGTGTTAAAGGCAACTTTGGCACAATGCTCTCTTGAACAAGGATTCAGGCTAGCTTCTCATGATTTTAGTTGTAATATGGTGAAGTGTGCAGGTGGGGGGCACACTGTGTGTGGGTATAACTTTTGAAGGACTGATCTTCATGGTGTTCAGAACCTCTGCACTGTCCCACCTTTGCAGAACACAGCTTGCCTGAAAGGTTGATGCCTCTCTCAAGTTGATCTTGATGAAACCTCCTCATGTCTTTTAGATCCTTTTGCTTTCAGTCCAAATATACTAAGGCTTTTCCACCTTGCTGAAATTGCCTATGAGTCTTTTGAGTATGTCTGCTGGTCTTAATGGGATCCTATTTGAATTGGTAGATGTCACTGCCTTCTGAGAAAAGCTTGTGTTTCTGCCAGTGAAGAGTCCTTGCAGACTTTGTACCATGCAGGTATGAAATAGCTCATAATGGCATCTGTTCTCCAAAAATATTCAATGCACATTAACTGGGTGGGTTGGGAGTAGTTCAGAAGTCTTGCATCACTTTGGGCTGAGTTGGCCTTTTCCACAGGCCTTTTCAGACCCATACCATTTTACCCGAACACGTGATGCCAGGTTTGACATCAGATTTTAAGCCAATGAGTAAGTTCTCAAAGGTACAGTAGAAATTGCCAGGCTTTTCCTCCTAAGCTGTTGGAACTGTGCTGAAATACACTTTCCTAAGGGAATACAGGAACCTGGAAGTGCAAACCCCTACACAGGGGCAAACCAAAGCCCTATCAGAATAAGGAACGCTCTTAGAATCATGGAATGTAAAGGTTTGGAGGGGACCTTAAAGATGATTTAGTCCAAATACCCCTGCCATGGACAGGGACACCTCCCACTAGACCAGGCTGCCCAAGGCCTTATCCAACCTGGCCTTGAACACTGCCAGGGTTGGGGCATCCACAGTTTCTCTGGGCAACCTGTTCCAGTGTCTCACCATCCTCACAGTAAGGAATTTCTTCTTAATCTCTAACCTAAATTTCCCCTCTTTCAATTTGTACCCATTAGTCCTTGTCCTATTACTACAGTTCCTGACAAAGAGTCCTTCTTTGGCTTCCCTGCAGACCCACTTAAAATACTGGAAGGTTTCTGTGAGGTACCCACACAACCTTCTCTTCTCCAGGCTGAACAGTCCCAACATTCTCAGCCTGTCTTCTCAGGGCAGTCTTCTTACCCAGTTTGTGAACTTGCTCCAACAGTTCTATGTCCTTATTTTGGGGACCCCAGAGCTGGATGCAGCACTCCGGGTGGGGTCTCACCAGAGCAGAGTACAGGGGCAGAATCCCCTCCCTCACCCTGCTGGCCATGCTGCTTTGGATGCAGCCCAGGATACAACTGGATTTCTGGCTGTGAGCGTACACTGTGCTCACAGGAGTTTTTCATCAACCATCACCTGCAAGTCTTTTTCTGCAGGGCTGCTCTCAATCACTTTTCTGCCCAACCTGCAGATGTGCCCACACGTGTGGTCAGGAGATGTAGCAAGAGAATCTCTTGGTAGTATTTCTCCAGTCCTGGGTACAAGCTACATGAGATGCTGTGCTAATGGAGAAGGAAGTGTAGATGTACAGATAGCTTCACCTTGAGATCCTGCTCATCGCTTGGATAAGACTGTGGTTAGGAGCAAGTTACTTTAAAGGGAATGAAATTGGCTTGTGATCCCAAGCACTTGTAGTTGCTGGAATGGACCAGGAATATTCTATGCATCAGCCTTGCTTTGTTGTGAAGTGATGCTGGAGCTCCTTTTGTGGGACAGGACAGCGCTGCTTCTGGAAAAGTGCTGTCCTAAGAGAGCACCACCTGGCTCTGAAGTGACCCAGGTTGGTGGGCAGCCCTGAAACCTGGGTGAGCTGCTGTCCTTGGTTGTCCTGACTGCAGTTTGGGCTTTGTGGAAGAGCTCAGGAAAAATGCTGTTGTTTGGAATCTACATGTCTGGCATGCAGTCAAGTCAGTCTCCCATTGTAACTTTCGTACACTAGGGGTGAAGGAGATTTGTGAAGTTAATTAGACTCCAGATTTGAACTTTCCTCATGGGTGTTGGAAACTGGCATTCTCCTTTCAGCTTATATGCATATAGAGCTGCTACACATTGGACTTGGGATGCTCCTGGAATGAGAAATGGAGTGTATGACATATCTATCTGCTTTCCAGGGACTGCCTCGTCAGAGTCTGTGATTCAGCTCTTTGCCTTATGGATTAACTGGGAGTATTCATGTAGTTTTAAAATTTCTTTTAAAACATTTTGCTGAGATGAAGTCTGTGCAGTTAATTAGAGCTCTGCGACTGTTCACAGAATGCTGCCTGTGCTGAGCAAAGCTCTTCAAACACCTTTTTCCTGAATTTGAACAGGCAAAGCACTGGGCTCTCACACTTTCTTGGCAGGCAGAAGTGGTGAGTTAAGGAGCTACTTGTTCCTGGTGGCATTTCTGTACTGCTGGGAGCCTGGCTGTGCAGTGAGGTGGAGCCAGCACTCCTCATCTCCTGGGTCTGGTAGAAGCAAGGGGCAGAGAGTGGCTTATTGCTTTGCCAAATGCAGTCTGTCCTTACTGGGAGCAATACATTAGAGATGTCCTTTTGGCACAGTGGTCAAATACCATTTTAGCAGATGTTTAATGCAAAATTGTCAGAGCTTCTAAGGAAGCTGTGCCACAGCTTTGCTCCTCTGCTCAACAGCAAATTCCTTCGGACGCCCAGGCTCTATTATCTGTAACTGGTCCATAGTCACGTATCCATATTTTAACCCTTTGTGATCACTTCTTCCATCCCTTGATTTAGTGTGTCCTTTCCCTTTGCCAGGGAATGTCCCTCCAGCTTCTACCCTCTTCTGAGTGAGCAGCCTTCATGCTTTGCCTATCCTTGCCCAGAGCCAATACTGTTCAGAAATAGATTGATTCCATTTTCCTGTCTAAATGTGGAATGGTCCAGATTTGTATGTGAGAGCTGAGATCAAAAACTTGTTGTTTGCTTCTACTTAAACAAAATATGTTTTTTTAAAAAATAATCTGAAGATGTTCCAAAATTTCTCCTGAAACATTTTTCACTTTCTTCTATTTCAAAAAAGATTAGCAGAAACATGGAACTGCTTTGGCAGTTGTGGAAATAAAATTAAAAAAACATGAGTTAAAATGCAACTGCTCAAGCTTGGGGGGGCGGAGGCCGAAGAGTGTTTACTAGAAACATACTTGCTGTGTGGCTGGGACAGCTTTTTGTTTGGGGAAATATTGCAAATCTATTCACTTTACATATGGACAAGTGGTGATACATCAGTGTGCTGCGTATCGTGCATGTACCCCGAGCACAGAAATGCCTTGTTCTCCGGAAGCTTCCATCTCTGGAGTGAAAGGCAGCAGCTATTTATAGTAGTGTGCTGCAGCATTGCACAGGAGAGCACAGGATGATGCTGTTTCCCCAGCTCACTTCATGGATAACTTTGGTAATTTACTAAGTGAGGACTGATGACAAACCAGTACCACCACAGGAGCACGGACACAGCTTCATGCTTTTTTGAGAGTAGTCAGCAAGGTTGTGCTGGGGAGCAGTCTTAAAACAAAACAACTAAATTATTTCGTTGGAGAAGAGCTCATAAAGCTATGCCCTGTAACTGTAAATGCTTGAAATTCCAGCTTTACAAAAAAGCATTACAGTGCAAAGCCTGGGCTGTTTCTGTTAGGTGCCCAGAAGAGTGGGCACTGAGATGCAGAAACTGGTAGTCAGGATGGAAAATGTTCCCTGTGCAAAGAGACAGCAAGACACTTGCGTCTTTACTCCTGCTCAAACCCCTTTCCCAAAGATTAAACAGATTCTTAGACCAGGTACTGCCCTCTCTGTATGCGTGAGATATATGCTGCATTCCGAAGTCAACAAGGGCAGCAACAATCCCACGCTTTTCTGACATGTGTGATCAGTTGGAGATGAAATCCTAACATGAAACCTTACAATAAAAGACTGCAGTGGGCTTACACAGTCTTGCAGGTTGCTGGAGTTCCAAAGTCAGCATTTTGCTTGGGTGATGGCACCAGGACCATCACATTTATTCTTCTGTTGACAGCTGCTCTGCCGATTTCCCTCTGCAAATGGCTTTGGGTTTTGTAAGTGTAACCGGTGAAGAGCCATGTGAGTGCAACACAACAGTTTGTTACTGCAGTAAATGGAAAAAGCAAAATGCAAATGCACTGTAGAAGTCTTGCCTCCTGTATTTCAATTGCTCATTTATCTTAGAAAAACGGTGTGGCTGATGTTTGGTGGAATTTTTATACCTTTTCCTAGTGTGCATTTCTGTATTTCTTTGCTACAGACTAGCTTCATTATTGTAAAAAAGAAGTTAGTGTGCCCAAGAACCTGCTGTTTTTCAGGGTGATAACGTGGAATCCAGTGAGTTAGCTACAACAGAACATGATTTCAGCAGTTATCAGAGATAGATATGTAAAATGTAAAACTCTTTAAACTTGGCAAGAGCATCCAAGATCTGCATTTTCCTGATTAGAAGTGCTAAGAGTTACTGTAAAAGCAAAGCATAATTGCAGCTTACTCTGTTTACCTGTTTTTCTTCAAAACTGAAATATACACAGAAAAACATCTGAAAATTAAGGATTTCAATGTAGTTTGAAGACCTGTGAAGAACCACCCTTTATGAATTTTATTAAAGCCTTGCTGGGAATGTTTTAGCAATTTGTACTGGTGCATTTATAACAATGCATAGTGGTGCATAGTGAGAGTGGAAATAATGTTTTGTTGTGCATTTGTGAGCAAGGATTTTCAGTTGTATTCAGTTTATCGATGTTTTTCATCTTTATAAAGTAATTCAGTCATGTTTCGAGCTCTGGAACTTCCATTCTTGCAAAGGAATACTACAAATTGATTTCAGACCATTTGGGACTGTGATTTGTTTTGTATTACCTGTCACCATAGATCTTCAGTGCTGTACATAGTTTAACATACGACCAACAAAATGGTACTAGTAATGTTTCTCTTCAGAGTAAGTTAAGCAAACGTTCAGCCTTTAAATATCCATGATAATTTCTCCTGTTGTTTACAAGGCACTCCCATTGTGACCATTAAAGGAGAACATATGGCTTATTGATACAATGTCAGCTTCTCAAGGTATTTCACACTGTGCCTGTTCTAGAACTGACGGTTAGCTGATATGCACTCTGGAAAAAATATCTTTAGATGCCAAAAAAACAGTTCCCAGGTGAGAGCTTCACAGCCAGAAAGAAATAAAAAGTGCCCTCTGGCCTTCCACCATCAATTACCTTCCCTATCCCCACGCCTTTTTTCTAAGATATATTGATTTATATTTAGCTTCCTCTGAAAGGAATTTCAAGCTTTTAATGTAGTTTGTCATTTTATGCAAACCTTTACAACACAGTTTGCCCTTAGTTAGAGGCTGTCCATGCTGGGTGGTGAAAGAGTAAGCACTGTGTCCTTCATCAACTTTATGACAGCCTTTAAAATAATAGTGCTAGAATAAGTTTCAAAGTATGGCCTTAGTAGTTTTCTCTAAGAGCTCTGACAGGGTTCTCTAAGAACTGGCAGGGTTTGCTGTAATCTTTTAAAGCCTTATATTCGTGTATACGGCCTTATATTCTCGTCATAAGCTGCCTGTGAAGACTACATAAAAGAGAAATATTTTTCCGTTCCTATTACAGGAGCAGTAACCTCTGTCTGAAAGCAAGGTGGAGAAGGAAGAGGGTGCAATTTGGATTTTAAGGGATTTTTAAGCTTTTTGTTGGGTCATTCCGGATGTGTATAAATGTTTTGGTTTGTTTCTGTAATAGCTGCTGTCTCCAAATGCTCAGCATAATTCTGCTTTGCTTACCTAAAGCAGAGTCTTGCTTCTGAACTCTGGGAAGTTGTTGCAGTCTAAGCCTGGCCTGAATCTGGAATCCATATTGGCGTGCTTAATGGAAAATATCTCAGGGCTTAAATAACTAAGCTGTAAAGATCTTCTTTCTTGTTACTCACCCTAATTCAAAAAAAAAAAAAGAAGAGCAAGACATTGGTAGG
The DNA here is from genome assembly GCA_013398015.1 of Oreocharis arfaki. Taxonomy (NCBI): domain Eukaryota; kingdom Metazoa; phylum Chordata; class Aves; order Passeriformes; family Paramythiidae; genus Oreocharis; species Oreocharis arfaki. Next base: position 278,110 of record VZRR01006130.1, read on the forward strand.
GTTATGCTGTGTTTTATTTACGTGGATCTTCTGGTGTCAAAGCTTCTGTTTCATGATGTGACGAAGGGACCTCTGTTGTGTGGCTGGTTCAAACATGTAGAAGTAGACGTGCCTGCCAGGGATGCAGGCATTCTGGCACAGGTCGTACAAGGTGGATGAATCAGCAGCTTCACCTCCAGCTCAGCTACAGAACTGAAATGAAGTCTACATGTGTCAAGCACCAGTTTGTCGTGGTACAGCCTTGGCAGAAGGGCTGTGTTCTGGAACAGGAGGGCCCCAGCCCAGTCATGTGGGGGTCACCTTGCTTAGCCTTTTAGACCAAATGATCATCAAAATCAGCCTTAAGGCAGGATTCGGATCTTTTACTGAAGGAAAGGAGTGGGTTTTGTTTTGTTTGGGATTGGAGGTTGTTGTTTTGTCTGGTTTTTGGTGGTATGGTGTTTTGTTTGGCTGGTCTTTTTTAAATTAGGAAATCCAACCAGGTTGGCCTTGTGAATCTCTGTCCTGCCTTACAGTCAGGTCAATGCATGAGATTTGGAATGGCACTAGGGTTCTGGACTCCTGGCAAGTAGTCTGCACCAAGGAAACAGTTTTCCAGGAGCACTGGCTCTCCCATGACTCAGTCAAACTCTACTTTTGTTGCGGAGTACCTGCAGTATAGCTTTTGAGGGCTGGTTCCTGTAAAACTGTCAGACTCGGCTGAGCTTAGCAGAACGCAAACTTTTGTCTCCATTCCTGCTCCCTGACCCAAGTCTGCCCTGAAGTGACTGTATCTAGGACTAGGAGAAGGGTTTAGCTTGTCCTGTCTTTAGTACATTTAGGAATTCTCCTGTAGCTATTCTAGGGTACTGCTGAATCTCTAGTACAGAGCTGGGCAACTGATCACCAAAGAAACCTGTGAGAGAGGTAAGCCTCAAGCCAAAGACAATCCCTTACATGTGGGGGTGGCCTTCCTCTCTTTGCAAGTCCTTGCTGTTCTTGCCAAACCTGCCAGTGGCAAGCCGTGAGTTAAAAATGCTCCCTTCTGGAAAGCCCCACTCACAGCCCCGCTGAGAAGCAGTTCAAAGATTGTTTTCATGCTTAGCGTGTTTCACTCCTGCCTCTTCAGAGATCATGTTAATATTATCACCTCTCATCAAACATTAATCTGTACATCATTTGCCAATTGAAGCATGAGTAGGTTGCACAGATTTATTCAGCGAGCAGCAATTGCTGCCTAGACTTTGTGGTCTAGTTGTTAACAGCTGGCTGTTTGGGCTGCGTTTTTGTTAAGTGGAGAGCCTATTTATAGGCAGTAGAACACATGCACATCCTTGTCTGTGCTGCTGCAGATCCTGGTTAATCTCCTCTGGTACAAAAGCCTAGTCTACCAGCTTGCATAATGTGTCCTAAAATCAGCGTGGGAGACTTAGAGATGTTGGTTTTTGTGCTTTCCCCTCTTTCTATCACTATCTCGAAGCTTTGGAGCAGACCGATAGCACAGGGACAGGCTGCCTGCCTGAAAACTCGGGGCAAATGTTTCCCAGGATACAGAGGAAGCAATCTGTGGTGGTGGTGTCTGACACAAAATGTCATTAAAAATATTTTTGTGGCAAAGGATCTGATTTTAAACAAGATATTTAATATATGTGTGTGCATTACACCCCATTCTTTACCCAGAGGAAGGCAAAGTTTGCTTTTGTTTGCTTCCTGAAAATTAGATGGCAGGCAAAGTATCTGTGGTCACAGGAGCCTGGGAGCTGTGTCATTCCTTCTTAAGGGCTGGAGGAGAAGAGGGTGTTGGCTAACACCCAGCAGAGGAAAACCCATCTGTGTCTGCACACTTGACACCATCATTGGGATGGGGAGTATGGCCTGGTGCCCCCTGAGCACACAGGAGTTTGTCTGTAGCACTCTGCTATTTAGAGGTGCTGCTTGCCTGAGTCACTCTTAACACTGTTCGTACTGAAAATGAAACGCTGTGATTCTAGCAGAGCACACAATGAACTGCTAATTACAAAACCGAAAACAAAGTTAAAGAGAAAAATGAGTATAGCATAATTTCACATCATGCTAAATAGAATTTCTTTTTCCTTGGTTGTTTCAGTTTCCCTACTATGAGGTGTTATGGCAGAGAGTAGGAAGCTGGGTTTCTCCCTGCAACACCCTTGCATCTTCCAGAGTTCACACACCTCTGGGCTGCTTTTCTCTCAATTTGTTCAAGGAAGATTTCCCATAATTGTGCACATCATTCTACTTCTCTCATCTTTCTGCAGCGCTCTCGTCCCAACTCATGCTTGCTTGCTTCATATGTAGGAAGTATTATTTTAATTCCATCAGAACAATTCTCTATCTGGGTGGGGGGGGAAAAAATCCACCAGCTGCTGTTCTGTATTTTGAAGAACACAGAGCAACCTGGTTCTTCTGTCCCTTCTTTCTCTCCCAGTCCCTTGTCACATGAGAGTTTGGAAATAGTTTCAATAGGTGTCTGTGAAGCAGGAGAACGAAGAATTCTGCACTGGAGTGAGCACAAGCACAGACTGGACTCGAGTTAGAATGATGAGTGTGCACTCCGGTCTGCACACTTGCTTCTCACAGCACAGTCCTTAAGTGAGCAGCCTAAGAGATGTGTGTGAGCTCTTAGATTGTTTCGGTCGCTTATCTGTCTATACCTCTCCTCAGGGAGTAGGTACTTTGCTAAGTACTATATACATCCGTCTGCATTTCATATTCAGGCACGCAGGCATAAATACTGATGCACTAATTCCAACACAGATGAGTAGCATGCATGACATCACAAGGATTTCTTTGTAGGATCACAGTGCAGCATCCCCTGAGCATCACCCATGAGGAACACAGGAATATACTGGTGGTGTGTTCTCCCCTGACTGGCAATCCTCTCCTAGCCAAGGATGGAAACAGATAGGCTCCAGTGCTTTCTGCAGGGCACCGTGCCAGCGTGATACAGATGATAGAGAAGAGCTGAACAGATACTTAACATCTCTGTGTATATCCTCCCCATTCTGTCACAAGAGTACCTCATATAAATAAATAAAAGGGATGCTGTTAAGTCATGCCAGTCAAAAAAAAAAAAAGTCTGGAGACAGACTCTGGCTGCCTGCCCAGTTGTGCTAGGTTTTCTAGGCTATGAAGGATATACTTGTGTCTGAGAAAGTATTTAATTGGTGATCCATGGACTCCTGGAGACAGAAGATGATTTCTGAAGGAAATACTAAATGTAAATAAGAAAGACTCTTGTAATGGGACTTCAGTCTACTCTGCAGGAATTAGCACCTCTGTTAAAAAATGCTGAGGTCTCGTAAGTTGTAGAAAGTTGACACCTATTTTCTCATTTATGTAAAACTTCAAGAGTGCTGTAGGGCACCTGATGCCAAGGTAGCTCTGCCTTTTCTCTGTCACACTGATATTGGTGGGACTTTGGTAAGTAAACCTGCAGTCCCCACTGTCAGTTAGACTTGAGTTTGGTGTTTTGCATTTTTTTTGGTGTCTGTTCCTGTTCCTTTCTTTCCATGTAGGGCTAGTAACAGGTCACTACTCAGTTAAGTGACTTCCTGTGGTTGGGATTTGGAAATCAACCGAACTTTCTGTATTGCTTTATTCTGCTGTCTTTGAATCTCTTTGAGGAAGCTGGTGTCACTGAACCACCTTTAGAGTAATTGGAGGGCAAATGTTTTGTGAGGTTTGTGCTTGTTTAAACAGTAAATTAAATCGCGAGGAAGCTGTAGTTGCTCACAGATATGATGATTATGATGTTAAAATGGTATTGGCAGGCCCACGCCTCCAGCCCCACGGGAATCCTTACTGGAAAACAAGGAGCTGTAACATCACTGACCCTGTGCAATGTGTCCTTGGGGTGTGTGGGGAAAAACGGACCTGCTGAAACCTTCCCCTTCCCACACTCCAGTGTGGAGGGTTTCAGTGAAGAAGGCGAACAGTGGTAATTTTTGCTGAGGAGAAAGCACGGGCAAATGCGGGAATGTTTCTAGAGCAGAAGCAAGCACCTGATGGCTTTCAAATGTGTGTAACTTTTAAATGAAAATGAGAAACGAGCCCAAGCTGAATTTCAATTATCGTAAGCTATAAATTAAAAATAGAGTTGAAACTTCAGATTAAAATGTTCATTTTTGACTGGTTTCGACTTTTTGATGTGGTTTTGACTTTACTACACAAGCTTTTCTTGTGTTTTGATATTGTCAAAATCACTTTACAAGCAACACATCGCAGTAGATTATAATAACATCTTGTAATATTTTGGTTTTTAACATTAAAGGTTTACGGCAGTAGGATATGGTTTGAAAATCACGCCTCCACAAGTCTAGAGTGGGGAGGAGGAACTGGGCCGCTGCTTCCCAATGGTAAAGGACGGAAGGCAGGTCAAGGGGGCAGGGGCGGGGGGTGTTGTGATGTGTCTTATTGTCAGGTTCGGTGCCAGTCTGTGACTGGCAGCAGCAGCAGAAGCTCAGGACAGCGCAAATCCCGCGGGAGCTACAGCTGCAGCCTAAAAAACAAATTAATTCCCCTTTTCTGGATGTGAGTTGAAGCCATCCCAGGTTTGCCTCTGCGTTCCTACGCAGCATCTTCCCCTTCTCTGCTCTCTGCGCTCACAGCCCGTTCTGCTTCGCTTCCATTCTGACCACTCCTGTTCGCCCGCGTCGGGGTTCGGACTCGGCACAGAGCCGGCTCTAAGGTGTTTTAGGTGTTTTCTCCTTCCCCTCCGCCGTGGTTTGGGGGTGGGGGGGGCGGTTCACGGGACCGTTCGCTCTTTAACTTCTCCTCGGGAGGGCTTGCCCTTGGGCCGCGCCGGCTTCGTGCCGCCGCTGGCGCTCGGTGTTGGTTTGTGCCGGGCGTCACTGCGGCGTTCCCCCTTCAGCCGCACCGGCCCCCCTCGCGCCCTGTCGCGGGCCGGNTGTCTCGCGCTATGTCTCGCGCTATGTCTCGCGCTATGTCTCGCGCTATGTCTCGCGCTATGTCTCGCGCTATGTCTCGCGCTATGTCTCGCGCTATGTCTCGCGCTATGTCTCGCGCTATGTCTCGCGCTATGTCTCGCGCTATGTCTCGCGCTATGTCTCGCGCTATGTCTCGCGCTATGTCTCGCGCTATGTCTCGCGCTATGTCTCGCGCTATGTCTCGCGCTATGTCTCGCGCTATGTCTCGCGCTATGTCTCGCGCTATGTCTCGCGCTATGTCTCGCGCTATGTCTCGCGCTATGTCTCGCGCTATGTCTCGCGCTATGTCTCGCGCTATGTCTCGCGCTATGTCTCGCGCTATGTCTCGCGCTATGTCTCGCGCTATGTCTCGCGCTATGTCTCGCGCTATGTCTCGCGCTATGTCTCGCGCTATGTCTCGCGCTATGTCTCGCGCTATGTCTCGCGCTATGTCTCGCGCTATGTCTCGCGCTATGTCTCGCGCTATGTCTCGCGCTATGTCTCGCGCTATGTCTCGCGCTATGTCTCGCGCTATGTCTCGCGCTATGTCTCGCGCTATGTCTCGCGCTATGTCTCGCGCTATGTCTCGCGCTATGTCTCGCGCTATGTCTCGCGCTATGTCTCGCGCTATGTCTCGCGCTATGTCTCGCGCTATGTCTCGCGCTATGTCTCGCGCTATGTCTCGCGCTATGTCTCGCGCTATGTCTCGCGCTATGTCTCGCGCGTGCCCTAGCGCGTGCCCGGGCCCCGTGCCTTGTCACGTGGTATCTCTCGCGCAAGGGCGCATGCCCTGTCGCGTGGCTGAAGCGCGCGTGTTGTCACGCGCCCTGTCGCGTGCTACGTCGCGTGGCCGGATCTCGTGCCCTGTCGCGTGCTACGTCTCGCTCAGGGGCGCGTGCCTTGTCGCATGCCCGGGCTCGTGCTGGTGTTCGTGCCCTTTCGCGCGGCGGGTCTCGCACGCGATCCTGCCGGTGCCGGTCGCGGCCACCAGGGGGCGCGCAGCTCCCGCCGCCCACCCAGAGCTCCCCCGCGCGCCACAGATGGCGGCTCTGAGGGGCGCAGGGGCTCCCGGCACAGCAGCGGAGGCATCCAGTGCACTATCCTGCGAGTAATTCAAGATTAAGATTAATTTAACCCCCCAGTTTCTGTAGGCTTTAAAGCTATTTTAACCATTTCCCCACGCCGTCGACACGGTAGCGGGGAGCAGCGCCCCGTGTACCATCCCCTGTTCGTCGGTTGCCCCGAGGCCCCACCGCGCCGCTGCTCGCGGGGATCCGGCCGCGCGCTGGCGCTCGGGCCGGGGGCACGGGGGACAAATGCTGGCGACAGGGAGCGCAGCGGCGCGAGCGGAACGGGCGGGTTCCAGGCCGGCGCGCGGGCTCCCAGGCGCTGAGGTGCCGCCGCAGCTGGGCCGCGCGCGGGGCCGGATCGCTGGGGGGGTGGGGGCAATGAGGAGCCGCGCGGTAATCGCCTGTTTGGCTTTTCCGAGAGGCGAAGCGCGGCTGAAAGGCAAGCCTGGAGTGCCCTTCAGGAGGTCTTCCTGTACGTCACCAGCTTTTAGGCAGAATCTGCACTTAAACGCTCTTGACGGATGAGTTTCTAGCTTAAGCTTCTCCGACGAGGAGGATACCACGATCTCCTGATTTCTACTGTGTAATTATGTCTACTGCTGGAAAGTCTTTTTTTCTGATGTTTAACTCCATCCTCTCTTCTGAAAATTGCATTCATGGTGGTACATGCGCAAAGGGTCACATACAATCTCTTCGTGTCTAAAAGCTCAACTTTTTACACTTTGGAAACCTATTATCATCTTTCATGTCTTCTTTCTTTGACTAAACAAGTATTTTAACCTTTCGAACTCATTAATGTTTTCCTAATCCTTTCAGTTTTTCTGGTTCTGTGTTCTCTCCTGTTTAGCCACGTTTCACAATTTGCCATGCTAAGGTGAATGCAACTACCATGTAGTTGCCAACATAACATGTAGTGATCACATCTATTGTGAGTGCCTGCAGTGTGCACTTAAGAAATCTCTGGGAGCATTTCTACATTTATTGCAACGTAGGGGTTTTTTTCCCAGGCCGGAATCCTTACAGCAGTGTTTTGTATTCGAGGAAAAAATAGCTGAGCTTTTCTCCCTAGGTAAGGCTTCTTCCTCAATCACCGGATTTCAAGTAACCATCTAATAAAATTAAAGTGAATCTGTACCCTCCATGTGCCATGAAGCATTGCTTAGGGCTTGGACCGGGCTGTCTCTGTTTAATTAGTCTCTAGCATGTTAAAAAGCAAATTCTGATTTTTTTTTTTTTGTTCTGCATTAATAAAAGTTTCAGCAACATTTCTCATAGTGAAGGTTATAGCACCACATAACTTTGATATGCTTCTTTCTTTGGAATTCACTTTGCTTGTAAGCAGTGTGAGCCTTGGGTCCCATGGGGTTGTTCCTGGTTGTTTCCCCACTGTCCAGACTGAGGATTCAAAATGCCTCTTAGTGATCTTTCAGTCGATTCCATCAATCATGTCTCTCACGTGACGCTTCTGGAAGCAGAAGCATCCATGTGCTGTGAGGGGAATTAAATTCCCTCACTCGGGGTAGGTGGATGCCAAGTTGGCATGTCTGCCTTGAAGGTCTACCTTGTCTTGCGCAGGGGTAATGGTGAGGAATTTTAATTGGGTTGTAACTGGACTTTAGGGTGCTCTGACAAGTGGCTTCTGCTCTTTGGGGCAGAACAAGCAGTCTGTGTAAATCTGTAATTGCTGAGAAGGGAAGGCTGACAGCTACAAATGATCTGAAACTTGTTGGTTCCTCCTGCTCCTGGCTGCCCTGCATGCTCGTTCTCTGCGAGAGGGTGGACCTTGTTTGCCAGCTGGGCTTCAGCTCAGGGAGAGCCCCTTGATCCTTGGGAACTCTTAAGGCTGTGCAGTGGGGAAAGACGTTGGCACTAGACTGTTGCTGCAGCCAGAGGAGATGGGAAGACAATATACATCTGCCTCTTCAACCTCCCAGGCTGGGTTAAACGTTGCCTGGGGGCAATTAAAACTGTGCTTTGTGGTCTGCCCCTTGAGTGCATAAGGGGAATTTCCCCCCAGTTCTGGGGCTGTGAGAGCACTGCAGCAGGCGCAGCACAGAGCAACACACACGATCAGCCACGTGTTACCTCCACGCGCACAAAAGGGATCACACATGAACGTGCACACAGCCCTTAGCTGTGCTTTCTCTCTGGGTCCCCTGCTGGTATTCTGTGCTTCTTTGGCCACCTCTACCATCCCTCTGCCATCAGGCCTGGGCTGGTCCTGTCCAGGAGTGTGCTGGCAGCATCTCGGATCACTCTGTGTCCGGGATGCTCTTTGGACTGCTGATGATTGATGTACAGAGTTAAGGTACTCGCCCTGAAGGGGGTCGGATGTGTCTCTATACATCTTCCTGGGAGTTTTGTTTAGCATGTCCTTTTACTACATGCCAAGCCCTGCCTTGATGTTTGTAGCATCCCAGATGTTTGGATGTTTTTTTTCCTGTGGCATATTGCTATGTAACCCAGCAGGCACAACACTTGATCTTCTTCTGCAGCTTAAAAAAATCTCTTGTCTTTATAGACATTGAGAGTAATGACACGTCTGCTAGTTGCATTCTCTCAGTACTTATACCTTGTGCTTTACTTTGGGTTTCAGTATCTTATTTTAGCAAGCATAGATGCTGCGATGGGGAAATGGCTTGTTACTATCCATGGATTTTATTCTGGCACCATAGCTGGTTGGTTTGGTAATTTTTTTTTTCACTTAAGGAAAAAGGCTGGAACTTGCCCCTTAAAAGTGCTGCTTCAGAGCAGCAGTGCTGTGCAGGGGAAGAGTGGGGATGAAGGAACAAAAAGAAATGGATGCTTGGTAGCTCTCAAAGAGAATTGTTTCCTAATGATGTCAAGCTCACTTTTTACCTGAATGTGTCCCTCAACCACAATGTTTTAGTAAGTAATCTAGAGGGATAAGAAAGATAAAATACGTGTATGTGGGGGGGACAGGGTGTGGGGGTGGGTGTGTGTGTGTGTGTGTGTGTGTGTTCTGAGGCTCCAACTTGCAGTTTTCCTGTTAGCTCTCTAAAGCATGAACTCTAAAACTCAGTTTATTCAAACTCATGGAAATCTGCAAACCACATTGGGTCACAGAATGGTTTGTGTTGGAAGGAGACCTTGAAGATCATCTCATTCCAGCTGCCCTGCCGTGGCCAGGGGCACCTCTCACCAGACCAGGCTGCTCAGTGCCACATCCAGCCTGCCTTTGGACACTGCCAGGGATGGGGCATCCACAGCTTCTCTGGGCAACCTGTTCCCAGTGCCTCACCACCCTCACAGTAAAGAATTACGTGATTAAGTAAAAGTATGAGACTTTTGTACAGTTTTTAAGCTAACTAATTATATAAAATATGGTGTTGAAATTAATATAGTGTGAATACAGCAACAAAATCTCTTTGAGTTGTTTCAGAGAAAATCCTGAACTTTACCAATCCTGTACAGATTATTGGTGTACGTAATTAACTGCCTAGAATGTTTTCCAAGTAGTTGAATGAGCTATGTAGCATGTTTTGTTTTCCTGAATGTGTAACTTGCCCTTCTAATCTGTGTGTGAAACACGTAACAGAATAAAGTTCTTTCCATGATCTCCTAGTTTGAGATGATAGTGAAACACAGAAGTATTTTCTGCTTGTTTCATCACAGAATGCACTTGAAGCACAGAGCTGCTTAGTGAATGACAGACTGAAAGATGCCTACTGAAGAGAAATTATTTGACTGTGTGAATGTCTATGTACATTGCTAATTTTGAGATTAAGCAGCTGGGTTGTGATGATGAACAATTGTTGGCTACAGTTGTGTGTGCTCAGCTTGTGATTTTTGCACAAAAATATGGACAGCATGAAATGTACCTATTGCTATTTGTTTTTTTAAAGGTAGTATCTGATTAGCAGACTTTTAATTATTTTGTGTCTATTGAAAGCAACAATAAGGCTTCCAATGTATTGCCTTTGGGGTTTTTTCAGTACTCATTACAATGTTTCCTGGCATTCATCAACACTTCTAAATTACTGGGAAGAGTGTAATTAATCATTCACTTCCTTATGCTTCCTACTAGACAAACATAGATTATTGCAGGCAAGTTGAAGTAAGTAATTTCAGATTTTCAAAACATGCTGCAGCTAGTGGAAGTCTTGGGGTAAGCACCACTTTAAACACTCTGTCGACAGATTACAGCACAAAAGGTAACTCGGTGCCTGACTGTAACAGGGTTTGATGACAAACAGTTTGAGTTGTCTTTGAGGAAGGATTTCTCTGTCAGGAAGTCAATAAAAATTCAGGGAAGAAGTTTATGGAATTCGTTTTCAGTCCAGCCCAAGTACATCTCAAAGCAACTTGAGAAAATAGAGTTCCAAGTGTTAGAAGCCCCAAATTCTGAGCCAAACTTTGTCAGCTGATAGTTTATTCATTGGGATTTATTTAGGTTTGCTGTATTAAATCAGAAGTCATATACATAAAAGTTCTGTTTAGGCCAAAAAGGAAAAGCAAAGCAAGGAGACAAGTTCAGAGTACAAAAATCAGAGTTTTTATCTTTATTCTGCAAATATGGAACATTTGGAAAGCATTGCGTAAACGGAACTTATGCCAGGTTTTCTGAAATAGTTACCATCTGATTTGTCTGCATGATATTTACTTGGTAAAAATGCATATTGCTCTGTTTCTGGAAGTGAGAGCTTTTCTGGAAGTGAGAGCTTACCCAGGAACTGCAACCTGTAGGGACAGAAAGTATGTTCTTAAGTGGTTTGTCAGCAAAAGTTTGAATCTGCTCCTGTCCCTACCCATCCAGGCTGCCTCACAAACTCGCATCACCACTGGAATGAAAGCACTCGCGGCACTCGGAGAGCAGCGGCTAAATGTGTTTAACGTGCTGCCCCATGAGGAGGGGAGGGAACAATCTGGCCAAGAACGAGTACAAGTATGTAGCTCAATTTTTTCTGAAAGAATGAAACAATCCTTTTATGTCCTTGTAGGAAAGTAACAGCTTTCTGTTCTTCCTCTGCAGGCTCCTTTTCTAGAAAATTGTTCTTCAGAAGAGCAGAGTGCAGCAGAGTGCTTTGGCCTCTAAGATTCACACTGCTAGCGTTAGGAAGCATGACTACTTTTGAATTACTGCTTAGATGAATGATAAAAAAAGCTCACCTAGCATAAAGAAAAAGAAAAGGACTTTTGAGCATTGTCACGTAACTACTGATAACAATGATTATTACGTTTATCTTGCCAATTTTAACCTCATCATCAGTTGTCACGTTTCACCCTAGATTCTGGTCTCTTAAGAAATCCGTGCTGAAATGAACATTTGTTTCAGCAAAGGCTTTCAACTGAATGTAAACCACAGAGGGTTTCTTTTAAGTTGGATATGAGTGGGGTTTTTTTTTTCTCCTCCCTTCCTCTGAAGGGCAGAAGACAAGTTCTGGAAGCCTGGTTACTGGTCTAAAACATTAATAGCATGAAGTCTCTTCAGTGTTTTTGTGATAAACGCTGCTTTAGAGCCATTGCTACTTAAGGGATTTAGTTGCTGAGTACTTACCTAAGACCTATGTTCTCAGTTAAAAATAAGAATTAACCTTACTACGTATGGGGTATATCAACAGCTTTGTTTTGTTTATTTTTTTGTCTGATTAGTCTTATCTTATTAATGCTTATTGTACAGTGTCTTTAGGTTTTGGAGGGGTAAAACCTGCCATGGTAATCGAAGTAAAAGCAATCAGACAAAGGAGAGTGTCTGTCCTTGCCTGCAGACTGTGGGAAGTATTTGAGCCTGCTTCAGGCTGTGGTGCTTGGACTCAGCTTCTTGAGGGCACTTGGCCAAAGACCGTCTCACACCTGCACTGTGTAGGCTGCGAAGGCTCGTGGGGGGGATGACAGGACACGTAGGTGCCTTGTACAGTCCTGTTATAGCCCAGGTACGTTATTTTTATTAACCTGCCGCTTTAGAGTTAAATTTTGTTCCTTTCTATACCTGGTAGTAAAGGAACAACTTAAGTGTTTTAAGTACTGCAAGAGTCCTAGAAGTAGATCCGAGTGGATCTCCACATGAGGGAATTACAGGGAATGACTCCTATGGGCTTTTAGAAAGGGAAAGGAAAAAAGGGAATGTAATTACCACACTAGCGATGATTCCAGTCCCTGGAGGAATGACTATTGCGTGAGGGCTGCCTGTCGGACAAAGTGAGTCTGTAATCTGTTTGTAGTGGCAAATTCCACGCTTGGCTCATTATGATACCTCAGTCTGAGTTAATTACAGAGTTTGGGATTGGGGGTGAGGAGAAAGACAGGAATGAAAGCCTCTCTCAGAAAACCTAATCCACAGGAAAGCAGAGTGCAATTCAGTACCTTTTCTTCTGTCGGACACTTCAGCTGCTGAGAGCGCCACACCCTTATTCCCACAGACGGTGCCGTCTGTGGAAGGTGCTGTCATAAGAACCACGTGAAGCTGCCTGTCATTGGGTGCTGCGCTGAGCTGGGTACACTTCAGGGTTATAAACACTACCGAGGTGTTGCAGCATTACTTTTTTTTAGATCACTCTCATATTGATGCATTCTCTTGTATGTTTTCTGTTTGTGACCTATTTTTGATGCATTTCACATCTGCTTTAGCAGCTCTTTGACAACCAGAAAACAGGGCTGTTTTCTGAGTTCACAGCTGCTGTTAATATCCGTGCAACTAGCCAGAACTGACTGTTTCCTTGCTTAGCTCATCCTGTTGAATGAACCTCTCTGCAGGGTTTGTTACAAGTTTGTTTCAACTGGAATGCTATCAAAAGTTTCCACACATTTGTGAAATTCTCATACTTCAGTCTTCCTAGAAACCCAGAAACATATGCACCCTCACTAATTCCAGTAACTTTCTTCTGTTTCCCATGGCTTAAATACATCAGCTTTTCACAGATAGTGGAAACAGCCTGTTACAAATGGGATGAAATTCCTGCTGTCTTTTGTTAGCACTAATGCTACTGACAGCTTTGCACTTGAATGGGGTCTTTAAGGACACGAGTCTTCTCATCCAGTTTAAGGACGCTGTTACCTATCACTTCATATTGCAGTGTTTCATTATGGTAACTTGAATTACCTTATTTTTCACATTATTTTTTTGTATACAGATGATGTTTGGAGAGGGGTAGGAATGTAAATTAATCCCGCAGCATTTCCTTGTATTACCTTCAGTGAGCAAGTGGCTCATGGTTCATCATCTCTCAGTGAGGCTGCATCCTGTAAGGCTGAATTCCTGCCTCTGCCATCATCTGAGTGCCTGTAGGCGTTTTGGTACCCTTGCAGTTCGTTATGGTATGGATTAGTTACTTTCAGGACACTTGTTCCCGCTAAAGAAAGATATTATTGGACCTTTGTGGTTTAGGTACAAGAAGTCACAGCTGTGTGAGGTCTGGGCAGTTTGGTTTTGTTGTTGTTTGGTTTGTGCTTAGGCATTGATTAAACACACAATATTGCCGGCAGTCAGTGTGTGTGTGCTTCTGGAAGTGAACAGACATCCCAGTCTCCATGAAGCAATTAAGCTGGGGACACACTTCTTCAGTTCCAGCTGTTTGAGCCCTTCCTGATTTTAAAACACTGTTCAGAGCTGTTACTGATCATCTCCCGAGTGCTCGCGTTTTTAATAATTGTGTTTCCTAAGCCACATTGTGGATCTCAACTCTCGAACCTTTCTATATCCTTGTGGGGTAAACGTTACCAGGTTAGCTGTGATCTGAATTACAGATGTGGATACAGAGGCACAAAGGGTATAAAAGATCTGCCAAAGTCATTTCAGTGCATCAGAGACAAAATTAGGCAAAAAGATTTCTGACTCCCACCTGTGTCCTACTCTTCCAAGCAATTTTCATGCTTCATTCAATTTTGGAACTTTTGCTGTCACGGTATCTCACAGGTAGCTTTCATTTCTTAATGGTTTTGAAGATTGATTTTCACCACTCTCACCCCCAGTTCATTTCCAGTTGTTAATGAAGTATGTATTGAATTTTCTTTGGTCCATTGTGAAGCTCCTGATGGTGACTCTGAAGTACTTTGTGATCCCTACCTGCTTGTTCTTAGACAATGACAGAAAATGTGGTGATGAGCCTCTACTCTTGATTTTACCAGCTGCAGCCAACGGGAGATACCAGACCATTTGTTTGGGCTCCTCATAGATGTACTAAAATATTTAATTGCTAATGGGCTTTTCAGTTTGCACTGTTCCCCTTCAGATGACCAGTGTTGTGGGGTAGTTTAAAAATACTTCTTGTGGTAGTTCACCAAACTTGGAATGCCTTGTTTGTAGTGTTGTGGCAGTGACCAGATGAGTACCCTATGATAATGAGTATCATAGGAAGGTCATGAACCAATTTTTGGTACCTAAAAGTTGTTGTCCACTGATGTTAAAGGAAACCTAGATGCATGACAACCTTGTCTGAACCTCTCTTGCTTTCACCTGTTTCAGATGCTTACTCTGGGAAGTGAAATCTTGGTTTTCTGAGACATCTGCTTGTTTTGATTAGTTCTAAGGGGAGCCTGGATGAGTAGCTGATAGTAATTACTTAAATTTGAGATGGCTAAATCTGTCCAACTAAAATCCCACTTCAGTTTCAGGCAGAATGTAACAGTGGTGGAATAAATGGATTGAGAGTGGGCATTTAGCGGCTGAAAGTGGGCAACAAAGTGCTTTCTGTTATTTTACACAAGCGTCTGTTGCTTTGCTGTACTGGGAGGTAGGAAGAACCAGAAATTAATCCAGTCAACACAGCTGTTTGTGGAGGTCATAGCATGAACACAACTTGTTGACTCATAGATTCCTTGCCAAAACATCACCTCTTCTACATCTGTGAATCTCCTCTAATCTTTCTGCACCAAAACTCATCTTTGTTCCTTTAGCTTTTTTTTGCTCTCTGTGAATTCATTCAGCTGGAGAAATGGCAGGTATTCATCAAGGCAGCTCTCTGCTTCCTACCCAGGCGATTCTGATGAACCCTTAGCACCCTTCCATATAGACAGGAAAATTTCTTTCTAGGGCTTTGCTGATGTATCATTTTCCAGCTGCAGTAGGGCAGTGTATGGATTCATAAGCTGACACCTGTGGACTTGACCTGTGTAGGCTCATTAGGTCCCTGGATGGTTGCTGAACTGTGGAACAGTGCAGGCAGAACAAATGCTAAAATACAGTAAACATCTTCCTCCGTGGAGAAATTCACCCAGTTGCAAAGTAGCTGAGGTGAAAAGAGACTGCTGGAAATAGTCCACACCCAGTGCCCGGGTGTGGGCAGTCACATTCTGTCCAGTCACATTCTGTCCATCTTCAAGGATGGAGACTCCACACCCTCTTTGGGCAACCTGTGCCAGTGTCCAATCACACCTGCAGTAGAAGTTTTATCTAAGAAGGGCTTTTAAATGGAGTTCCCTGTATTTCGAATTGTGCCCACTGCAATTAGAAAGGAAGAGGCAGTTGTGTAGGTGGATTTTAGCAAAGTCAGGAGAAAGGAAACAAAGCATTAGACTGCAGTAAAACAGGGAATTTGGTAGCAAAAATGACAAATTTCCATGGCAGAGTGCAAATCAGCAGACTAAAGATTGGAAGAGGGAAATCCTTCCAGCCCCAACTGAGATAGATGAGGTAGTTCACACCTTTCAGAATTGCAATTTGAGGCAGCCTGAAACACGATGGAGAGCAAGCTATGTCAGCATATGCTCGGAGCATGTTCTCAATTTTATCTGTACATGTGAGCACAAGAAAATTCTCTTATTTTTCAGAGCCGAGCTGCTGGATTTCTCCAGCACAATTCTGTGGCAACGGGTAAACTCCACAGGAAAGCTTTACAGCCACAGAACATATAAAGTCTGGAACACGGATAAACTGGTTAGGATAAAATAGAAACCAGCAAAACCCTGAGCCAGAATCTGAAGTGAAATGAATAGAGGTTCAAAAAAAGTTCATTCAGTATGCCTGGCTCCTTGTTTCCATAATTTAGGAATAATTACATTTTTGTCACTAACATTGTTTTTAAATGTCAATAGAAACCAGACACAAGTATATTTGCAAACCCAGCCCTGTCACATTGAATATATTAGGTTTTCCAGTACCAGCCTCTTTTAAGTAAGGCTGAGGAAACATTAAAAGCTCAGTAACTCTCAAGTGTTAGGAAGCTATTGAAAGAGCTTGTTAGGCTTTATGACAAGCAGGTTGAAATATAAATAGGCCTGGAGCTTTGTGAAGGAGCCGGAAAGCTGTGGTTGAAGAGAGGATGGTGCCCAAGAGTTTGCAGACCAGATGATTTGTGCAAAGGGGATGTTGGGAGGTTCGACGCAAAATACACAAATGGGGCTACCTGCAGGGACAGTGTTAAGCTGAGACCAAAGTGCTTCCTTAGCTTGGTTTCTAAACATCAGTTAGTCTGTCTAGCCAAAGAAGGCATTTCCAGTAAAAGTTTCTTCCTGTCCACACTCAGGCCAAGGAGCTATTTTCTGTTACCTAATTGACTACATTTGTTCTGACCCACCTTTCCTTAGCCTTTTACCTAGTGAGACTGTGGATCTTTCTGCTAATCCAGAACAGCATATGATTCTCTTCTGACAGTCCTAGATGGGTTTAGTTAGCTCTGTCCTTCCCTCCTAGCTCTGTTCTTATCCCTCTGCTTTGGTATTGTGCTTAAACAGGCCACCTTCTTTACACCTATCAGTCATTTTCTGGAGAAGGTTTTTGGTTCTGATGTCTTCTACTAGACCAGCTTGGGTACCTAGAAAATGTAAGTTAGCCTCTCGCAAGATAGATCCTACTAAAAAGCCAGACATACTTTCCATGCTCTTGGAACCACTGCCATGGCATGAGCAACAAGAAAAATAAATTAATAAAGGTTGTTCCTAGCATTTCTAGTTCTGAATACAAATTTGAAGATGTGAGCTGAGTGCAGTGATAACTTACGTGACTTGCAGGCCTCTTTGAGCTGTAACATGGAGGTGTGTACCTAGTCTTGTTCATATCACTGTGGGATTGAGAGCTCCCCAGGAATATTATTTTTTAAAAATCCCCTGATCTTCAATGGAGATGCATAGTAAAGAAAATGTAGCTCTACAGAGGCAGCTTGACCTTGTAATAATCACTGCATTCAGTTCATAAGGTTTAATTGTACGTAATTAATAGTCCTGTCAAAATGTAACCAAGCTAAAGTTATCTACCACTTTAAAACTAGGTTCTAGAGGCCCTTAGCATAGGTATCTTCATTAGGATATGTCAGCTCAAGAATGAGTTCCTTGAAAAGTGGATCAGGAAGCTGTTACAGCTAAGCAGTTGTTACGGCTGTTAACGGCTAGCTGGAGAATATTACATTACGCTAACTCAATTTTTTCCCAAACGATAGGAATTTTTTACGCTTATTTCCTTTTTTACAGATATGACAGATCTGGGATATGTAAAACAGAAGAGAATAGGGAAGCAGGAACATTTAAAAAAACCCCAGTGGTTTGAAATCCTAGCTTTCTAATACCTTTTTGAATTATATATATGTTCTCTCTCTTTTACATAACATAGCTGGTTGGGAAAAAAAAGTCCTGTTAAGGTTGTAAACTGCTAGTGTTTGTTATTGGACTTTCCAGATCGTCCCTTCTCAACCTAAGATTATTTTCCCTAATCCCTGCTGCACCTTAAACACATCACCAGGCATTCACCAAAGAAAGGTTAGTCCCAACTGCCTCTGCAGCACATCTCTGAGTCACTGCAGACGTTCTTCGTGTAATCCCGTGGTCCCTGAGCGGTTCCGAACAAGCCAATTCATTCTAGGCCTACCAACATAGTCCTCGCTGAGTCAGGAAGGACACAGAGCCTTTGCGTAACCCTGCTGTCATGCAGAAACGTCACTGTCTGTGAACAATACCAGATTACGCCAACAAAACCCAGTTGGAAGAATGAATTTCATCATTAAAAACCAGAACAAGACTAAATGATAACATGCTCTATTCAGAGTACCTGACAGATACCAGGAATATAAACCTACATTCCTCCGAAGTCTTATACTTGGGGGTGTATGGAACCGTCCTGTGCAGCAGTGCATGGCCACATGACAAAACAAGGGCAAATTTCTTCACTCCATGTTTATTTATACCACATCTCTTTGGACGTCCTCCTGAGTGCAGTAGCTGGAACCTGTTCTTCCAGCTTCATTATATGAAGATGAAAGTCTCAGCTTTAGAAACCAACATCGCTGGGCTTGAAAAACATTATCTTCTCCCACTTCACAGCTCAAGAATTCATTCTCTGCTACTGACCAGCTCACTGACTTTCCGTAGCTGAAGTTTTGTTATGGTAAGTTGAAGAATTTTGTGAAAATCTAGAATTATCTTTTCTTTTTCACATTATATATTCTCTAGGGCTTCTTTATTTTACTGGAGGAGTAATGAAGTAATCTCAGAAGAGCATCTTATTTGCTGATTGTGTTGTAATCATCATATGCCCAATACAAAGTATGGATTCTTCATCTTAATAATACTCTCCGGGAGAGGAGGTTGGAGTCAGGGAAAACTCGTGTGTAGCTAACCTTGGCAGTATTCAGTGCGTCTAGCAGATGCCAAGTGCGATGTTCTGGAATAAATCATTGCTAGCTAAATCTTAGCTAATATAACAAGTAAAATATATGAATGTGTTATTTTAGCAAATGCATCCTGTCAGATCTAATCCTGGGTTTCCAGCCTCTAAAAATGCAGGTGGTGCATATTAGTGATGAAGTGAACAGTTTGAGGAGGAAGGAATTTAAAACTATCCTAAATTCAAATTACTTGATCTAGAAACTTGAAACATTTATATCCATGGGAAAATTTTCCATTTTCCTTTTTTTTAAAACCACTCAAGTGCAGATATACTTCTTCCTCTTTTACTACCACTTGTTTGTGGGTAGCAGGAGGTTTTGGAAATTTGAGAAAATAACTTCTAGTTCTGTAGAACTTTCACTAGCTCTGTTTGGGCTGTAATTTGCAGCCTGAAAGACGTAAGGAAAACACTACCAGGAAATAATGTGGCTTAGATTAATCGATGTTGCTGCACATGTTTGAGTCAATTACTCAGAGGAAACACAAAAATTCTTAACTGTTTATAGTACCTAAAACCAGTATAAATAAAGCACTGCTCTCCAAAACTTATAGAAGTTTTTTATCTTAGGAGGATTGACTGACTTCACTTATTTTCTTTAAAGAAGACAAAACTAGTATTCTGTCTCTTTTCTAATCCTTTTCAGGATAAAATTTTTTCTTTCTATAAAGAAAGAAAATTAATGAACACAGTTGATACTAAAGATTAAAGTATCTTTCTACATTTGCTGGGCAGTAATTTGTTTATTTTTCACACTGATAAATTTTGAGGTAAGATTATTAGTCTGTATCCACTTTCTATTATTAGGTATATTCAACAGTAAAAAATGTACTGGAAAGGACTTAAGAAAGGTTGGTGGGGGAGGATGGGAGAAAAAATTAAGTGAACTTTAAGGTCAGTGTCATAAAGATACCAACCTAACCTGATTGTTGTCTGCCCTCTGGAGAGGGGAGAATCTTACACAACTGCATTAAAGTTGAGAAAAATGAGAGGCTGAAGAGGAAATTGTATTACTCTCTGAGGTAGATTATGTTGTACAGTTAACGAATGATGGCTACTTGGGTTCCTTAGGAGAAAAAAGCACTGAAGTCATGTAACTGAACAAGAAAAGGTAACTATAAAAATCTTGCACCTTAGCCATGAAAGTGAGGCGAATATCGCTTCATATACAACTGGTTTCTCTTTTGTAGGAAGCCAGAGGCTCTCCACTAAGAGGAATGCATTGTTTGCAGGTTTGGAAAGGTCGGTTCCGTATCCCAACAGTAATCTTTTTATGATGGCATGGCAAAATCCGAATAGTGCCCTGCTGTTTTCACTGACTCTGCAGCTTCACTTTCCTGAGCCCCCACGGTTATTTCTAGGCGGAGGTACATTTCAGCAAAGAGAAACTGTGAGGGAACTGAAGAGCAGGTCTCTCTTGTACGTACCCTCCATCATCCACGTGAGCTGCAGGGCTGTGTCAGTCAGGGGACAAGAGCACTAGGGATGGTGCGACTCTATCGTGCTGGCTGGTGGCTCAGCCTGTGCCTTCCCTGCTATCAGGCAGCATGTAGACTTCTGGATAGGGGTGATAGGGGTGCTGAGCACTGAGTGTTGGAAAATGGAAGATTCAAGGGAGTGCACCTTCACCCGGCCTTTGTCTTGATGGCTAAGGACAAAGGGATCTCGCCCTTTGATTTTTCTGTGGTAATGGGCTTTTTAATCTTGAGTGGCCCACCTTTATGTAAAGCCTCTATCCTCTTACTTTACCCAGAAAGCACAAGATGTTTTTTGATTGATTCAAACTGAAGTGCTCGCATTGAAAACATTTTCAGAGTTTCGTAGTGTAGAAGAAATACAAAATTAAAGTCCTTCAGTGTAGAAGTATACATGAAATTATGGATATTTCTGTAGCTTTGAAAACCATGTTGTCCTTCAACTGCTTCTACTTCAAATCCATTCTGGGAAACTTTTTCAATAAATGAACACTGTTAAAACCTTCAGTCTCTTTGCTGGGTAGAAGGGCCAGCAACATTTTTACAAGTTACTGTCTCACAGCTGTAATGCGCTTATTAACAGCACTTAAATTGCTTGCCTGTTGCAAAGTAAAAATAGGTGCCTTTAATCAAACAATTTTTCATGCTCTAAATACCCTATTTTGACTTTTATCTATGCTTGGACTTCAAATGCAGAATTTTACAAGATGCTAAATTTGGCACATTTATTTGAGAAGTAGCATGTACGTTTCTGGTATGTGCATTAAATTTTATGTCTAATACTTAGTGTATATGTTTTCGTTAGTTATAAGAGGGGCAGGGCAAGAGATACCCTGGACTCAGCAGCATGGCTGCTAACGCTTTGATTAGGTGCACTGACAGAGTAATAATACTGTTGGATTTCTTAGAAGTGTTTTTGGTGCAGAGTGCTTGAAAACAAACTAAATAGAAATATTACTGTACAAGACACCATCATCTTTTAGCTAAGCTTGACGTAAAGAGAAATGAGTTGTTTGCTGCACTGCTTTGAAATGCAAGAACTTAAAATAGAGGCATTGGTTTATTCTGCCTTTTGTTACACTCAGAGCTTTGGAAATGTGCAGAGCAGAGAACACAGACTTATTTTTTTCCCCCCCCTTTTAACAACTGAGGGTTTAGGACGGCTGCTGGCGCAGGAGGAAATGCCATTAGATAGATACAAGAAAAGCCAATATTCTGTGTTATTCGTGCAGACAACTAACATTTGAAACTTGCACGAACTGCTTCCACTTAAAAGCTGTCAGTCACATTGGTTATAAAAAGCCCAGAGCACTCAGGGACTGTCAATCACTTCTTAGTAGAGAGAGCTGACATCTTAACATTTACTTTGCCAGTATTTACCAGATGCAGAAAACCAAAGGGTGAAAATTCAAATGAAAACACACATTCTCTCTGATCATATAATACAAGGGAAACATTTGGATCAGTTACTGTAGCTGCTCACCTAGGAGCCTCCAATCCCGAGAAGGTTTTTCTCTCTTGCTCTATGAATAGATCTGCTGCCGGCTGGCTCCGCCGTGTTGCAGGGAAAAGGCTTTTGCAGACAGTGTCTGCGGAGGGCTGTCACAAAGTCGTCAGGTGAGGAAACAGTTTAACTCTGGCCCATTATGTCTAGGGGAGTAGCATGAAATGTGCAGAGGACTTGGAAAGGGCACATAAAGGGCATCTACCTTGCTTTTTTTCTTATGGTAATAGGGATGTGGGTGTTGTAATTATCAGGCTGATGACATGTTCTCGTGCAAGAATGGGATTGGCAAGGAAGGGAAGAGGAGGAACCAGTTAATTCAAATACATCTTCTGATCTTTTTCTGTATGTTTCTAGATCTAGTTATCCCTGAATTACCCTGATGCTTTAAATACTGATCCTAATGCTTCAGTGGGACTGCAGCTGTGGGTAGCACTGCGAATTCAGCAGCTGGGACCTCTGGTCAGAACCACTGTTGTTGTCGTCACAGAGCAAGAGGTGTAGGTGCACCTGTGAGCAAGGTGCAGAGCTGGTGTTCACACATTGCAGGTTTATAGACGTGCTGCTCTACTGAAGGTAAAAAGAGTGTTGTCCCTGAGGCTTTCTCCAACAGTTTGCTGGACCTGAGTGCCCAGTATTGCATTGCCACAGCTGCATGCATCTGAAGGCATCCACGGGACTCTTGGTCCATCTTTGACTGGAGTGCCAGTCTAAGTCGGCATGGCCAAACACAGCAACTATAGAAATGTTCAGAACCCTGCCTTAAAAAAAGTCACTCGTGTGAGTGCCTCTTTCCAGAGTCTTCTGGAAGCCAGCACCTTCCAATGTTTATGTCTCTTGGAGTGGTACAGCCAACATCTGCAGTGAGTTGTTCACCAACGATCCCTGAGGTTTTGTTCACTGTGTGCATCCAAATGTTAAGTCTCACAATCCTAACACAGACTTTGGTTCTGCAAGTCATCTTCCATGTGGAGTTCCTCTTGCCATTTGGGGCAGAATTTTGTCCCAGATCAAACCTCTAGATGAGGTTTTTAGAGAACTGCTCTAACTGTAGATGCTTATGTATGAATTCCTAGAACCAAAGTGATGTTCTCATTCACTTTCCATTGTAATCAATGGAAGTTAAATCAATGCAGTTTATGGAATCGAGTGATTTGGTTTACCTTGGAGTAGACACATGTCAGCTGTCAGCAGAATAGTCTTATAAACTTCATTGACTGTATTGAGTAGATCTCCTTTGACTGTAGTAGGAATCCATACACTTACTGCATATTAAGTGCCTTAATTTGAACCAAATCCCACCCATGCAGCCAGCTGCTTAAGTGAATGCCAGTTTGGAGGACTTCCCTACTGGGATTATAGCCTTGTCTTGAAACTCGTGTTCCCACAAACGTGGAGGTGCCATATTTTCTTTCATAGCAGGGCTGTCTGACGTAGTATATACACACTAACCTTTCAGGCATGTTTAAACTTGCATGTAGACAGTCCTACAGCTGTGGCAGCCCAAAGCCCACTGTGACTAAGCAGACCAAGTATTTACCAGTTACTCTAGATCTTTCTCTGTGTATTTGTGTCAGGTTTATATATTAACCAGTGGTATGAAGAATACCAATTTAGGTTGTGGAATATGGGTAAACTCATTACGTGATAATCAACAAGGTCTTGCTGCTGTACGTGTGTATAGGTGCAAGAAAACAATGTTATCTGTCACAGATTACTGTAGGGTTTAGGTCGTACAATAAGATCAAACAGTGTGTTTGGGGACTTGACTGGAGATAAAAGCTTCCTCTGTTTTCCCCTTGGAAAGGGGGAAAAACTGGAGTAGTTTACACCACTGCTTGTGACCTTTAGTTACCAAGGGAAAAAGCATTTTCCCATTGTTCATTACGTGTCATGTCTATCTGTTTATACATGGGCCAGGCCTGTATTCTCTAGTGCTTTATTTTTGTGTTAGGAAGTTGTTTCTTCCCCTTGGGAGACTCTTCATCCTCCTTTCTAGGGTAAATAAAGAATGCTATTTACCATAACAATAAGTCTAGAAAAAGTAACAGAAAACAAAATGTCCCTGTATACATTTTGAATTGCTGAAAGTTGATTGCATCAGTGCTCTGTTAATCATCTTCAGATTTTCATGCCAGATACCAGAAGGCTGTGATTTGTATGAACCAGAGGCTGGGACTAAGAGAAAGATCAATAGGTTAATGTAAGAAAATGTAGACTGAATGTGTGTTGAGTAATTTCCTAATAGAAGTAACCACTGGTATGCAGAACAAACTGCTATGGTCCCCAGACGATGTCAAATAAAATGGTGGTTTTTTTTTTTAATTTCTCAAAATACTACAGAAGTTATATGTGAAAAATACAGAGCAGAAGAGAGAGCTTATGTTATAACCTCATCTCCTCTTTGTCCTGTGGTCCATGTCCTAGGGGTCCTTTATTGTACAGCATTTAAGATACAGAGCACACGGGGTCAGGAAAACAGGTCATGAACTCCTGTATGTACTGGTTATCCCTTTGCTTCCCTCCTCGATGTAGAAAGTTAGAAAACTCTTGATGTTGTAACCTGCAGCTCTACCAGACAAAGAGGAGATTGTAACAGAGAGAGTCTAGGACTCGCCTGCCTGGGCAAGATACGGCATTCCCAGAAGTGCCAGTTCCTTGTCTGCAGATCATGAGCTGAGGGCCTGTTCCCGTGCTGTGCAAGTTACTGCTGCTGGCTGAACGCCAGCTTGTAGACTGAGGGATCCCCTTGTGAAATTTCTTCCAAGAACTAAATATAAATTCCATTAATTCACTCTTACCAGAGAACATGGGAGTTAACTAGTTATGTGCATTAAATTTTAAAAATCTAGTCTGAGGTAATTCAAAGAGCTCCTACAGTGAAATAAAAATAAAGTCCTCTTCACCTCAAATGTAGTGGTTTTAGTGTAAACTTCAGGTATTGAATCATCCGTTCTTTTGGGAAGGTGAATGAGTCTAAATTGTTGGAGCAGATTCCCTCTTTTCGTCTAGTGATCATAGCAGCATACAAGAGGAATTCCATTAATATTATCCAGGAGAAGGAAAATAGGAACTGACCTAAAATAATGTAATGTTGGGTAAGTCATTGGCTAACAAGGCAGCGTGTACTTAAGACTGCTTCTTTCTCTGAGCAACATCCAGAATTTTAGCTATAACCTTAAAGATAAGGAAATGGCTTCTGAAGTGGTCATTTTACTGGATCCTTGTTGAGAAGAGTTTTACACCTTTTGGAAGTCCCTTTTACTTAAAGCAGCTGTGACTGTCAGTCATTGGCAATGTTCATATTGTTTTGGAAAAACTGATTACGATTTTCAAGTGTGCAGATATTAAAAGGAGGCAGAGTTTTCCCTGCTGTCAAAAGCGAATTTTGTCTTAAAGTGACAAATAAAATGAAATTCTAATAAACGTGTGAATTTGAGAAAACCAAACATATTATTAAAAAATCTTTGGAAAAAGACACGAGGCAAATGTAAGTATTCCGTTTGCAAATTTCAAATTACTTCTTAGACTGTTGCAGTTAAACAGGGTTCGTACTGCTGATATAAAGGCATGGCATGTTATGAGCTTGGTTTTAAAAAAAGCTGTGGTAATTTCTTGTTTGTTTTATGTTGCCTTTTGATTTTTCCACTTTTTTTTAGTCTCTGGGCTTCGCACTTCCAAGTTTTCTCCACAACAGCAAAGCATATGTATTTCATAATAATTATATATGTATGTATGTATTTGGTAAAATATATGATTATTGGAAAACTAAATGACTTGAGGAAAAGGGCCTTCAAGAGAAACATCAAATACTCTGAGATCCATAATAAAGTCTTAGGAGTTGCCACCATAAAATGAGGGAGTATTTGCAAAGGCTCCATAGCAGGGAATAGAGAGAAGGCCTCTGGGGCAGTTTGGTTGGGCTTCTGTTCTGGATGACCTTATTCTCTGTTGGGGTCACTTCTCCACTGCTTGTAGAAAGAAACATGGTCTCACCAGGCTGGAGATGGCTTTTGTGAACAGCTCTTAAACAAAACGTGAAGGGAGACTTTTAACATCACAAGCTGCACTTCTAATCCCGTGTGTCTGTAGTAATCTCAGGATACATGAGGGCTGTAATTCTGTCCTGAATGAGATGCGCTGGTCCAGCCTACCAGAGGGCTAACACTTACTGTGTACATAGATCCATACTAAATAGTTGCTGCTGGATACCTGCCGGAGTTTGGGAAAGGGTGATAAACAGGTTTGTGACAGCCCGTTTGATACGCTGTGACACTAATAGCTGGGAAGAGCGCTCTGTAGGTAGGGAACCACTGTGCGGAATTAGTCAGTCACCAATCTGCTCACAGCGCTGTACCAGGAGCAGGCTGCGAATTTGAGCCAGACAGTTGGTGCTCTCCTGTAGGCATCCAGACAAGCCCGTTCCGAGATGACATTTGCTGCGCTACAGATATGTCATGGATCATTTTTCACAGCCCTGTTGAAGAGGCTTATTTATTATCATCTGTTCTGGTGTTATATCCTGGACATGGGAGAACTGTTTACTGTACTACAGTGCCAGGAATTCCTTGTTACTGTGCAATCTGATTCCAGGAGAAGGCTTAGGATAAGGCTCGTCGCTTTCCTCAAGGCTGCCACTGCTACTGCAAGGCACTCCAGACTGAACCACCAAGTCAAATCCCAGGAGTTACAGCTGAAGTTAGTGGTTTGATATTTAAGTGAATGACCTCTAAGCGAAGAAGTACTGGATTCGTCATCATTCCACTTGCCTCAGCTTTAGAAATCAAATACCAAAATTGTTGCCAGCAGAACAATTTGACCTTAGGTGTAGGCAGCTCTGTCATTAGTCCACTTGAGATTTGCTGAAGTCACATTATCAAGAGCAGTGATTCTCAGCTATGCTTCACAGATCGCTAGTGGCTCACAAAACCATACTGCCTTAAAAGGCTGGTGTTACAAGGCAGTGTGGTAGCCCAGAGTGCATTCAGGAAGTTGACAGTGATCCATGAACAGGATGCCGAGGAATTGCTGCCATTACTGTGCTAGAGCGTGGGGAGTTTTCAGTGTTACTTTTCACAGGGAAAGGAGCTAATGACTTTCAGAAGTGGTAACAGGACATGGTTGTTGTGTTTTCTAGACTTAGTGTGTAATTCTTACGATTTTCTTTCCTTGCCCTGTATCAGAATAACATTTGCTACTGTTAAATACTGTAAAAACACATTTCTGGGCAAGTCACTCACTTTTCTCTGGGTCTGCTTGTCCAGTTTCATTTGTGTTGCTGTCCTAGAAAATTATTTCCCAAAATTTCTGTCAGTATGATTAATTAATTTATTGGCTAATAACTGTAATCCAAGATGACTCTGTTATTAGGAAGGAATCAAATTGATCTTCATGGAAAGCAGGCTAGTGCAAATGCCAGTTACTGTGGGTAAAAGTGTGCTGTGGTATGTGCTGCAGGAAATCCCACTGACTCTACTGGAGAACACTTACATTCAGTGCTCAGGTTTTAACGTGACCCAGCATAAGAATGTCTTTGCTTCCAGTTGTTGTTGTTGTTGTCTGTATGAGGGTAGGACTGGGAGACTCCAAACAGTAGCATTGCCCCATTGCACCAGGTCTTGGTGACCATTGGAAGAGTGTTGTGATGGAAACAGCAGATAAAAGCAGTCATCTTTGGTCTGCAGCTGGAAGGTAGGATAGATGGTTTGCCTGAGATGGCATGGAGGTGAACCCACCCTTATTTTCCTTAACTACAGAGTTTCAACCATTTCCCTCTTCCTGCTACAGCCCAGCTTAGGACTAGAACAACACAAGCTGGGACCTGCTGGGGAGGAAGCTTCCCATGACTTGCCTGCTGGCTTCCAACTGGTGCAATGAAAGGCCAGCAACCCATTTGATTAAGGACAGGTGAGCAGGCTGCCTGAGGGAGTTTTGTGTTCTTAGGAGGCCTTAGGTCAGACCAGGAGAGGGTGCTGGTTTGCCCCAGCAGCTGAGCACCTGCTGGGGTGTGACAGCACAAGTTCCCCCAGTTCACAGTTAGGAGAAGCTGCATGCCTGGCGCTGGCTTCCCTGCTTTCACAGGAAACATTAACACTGCCTTGACCAGCAAGGTGGCTTTCAGGGCAAGTGGAGGTGCAGTCTGTTGTGTTAGGAGAGGGCTCATAAAGCTTTTTTTTAAACATCGTCACATCTTTGTTATCTGTTGGCAATAACAGGTTTTCCTGTCAGAACAGTCAATGCAGAGGTAGAAGCAAGAATTCAGCTAACTAGCTAGAATAAATGATCTGGGGCCTGTGGCAATGCAGTGGTATAAAGTGTTAAAAAATGGGCTGAAGACAACTTCTGAAGAAGTGTTGTCATTTACTGAGAAATTTGCTTTGCCAGCTAGTATAAGTCCAAATATTAAACTTGTTAAGATTTTTGGGTTTTTTTTAAAGCAACTGTAGCATGAAGGAAAAAATTATAGAAGATGTTGAGACTTTGTTCTTTTTTTAAAATGGAGCCTTGTTACTGAGCCAGGACATGAAAAGTGTCTAGAAAGAAAACACAAACAAATTAATCTGTTCTAATCCAATAGAATACAAAAGTAGGCATAAAACAATGGCTGAACAAAATGAACTCAGATTTATAATTCTTTTACTGTAATGTAACAGTAGTCAGTAACAAAGGAAATTAATTTTGTTTTGTTCACTTTGTGATGTTTGTTAGATTAACAATGTCCTGTGAAAATGCTGTACCTCAGCCGAGTACAGCTTTTTCTAGGATATATATAAATAGTCTTATTTCTTGTGTGCTACTGAAAAGGGAAAATTAAGACATGCCGTACTGTACTCCTAATTCTAACCTGCTATTTCAGATGTTTTAATTTTCCAGACACAAGTGAGGAATTGTTCAATGATTTAATATGTGCTGCCCCCGTTGTTTCTGATAAACATGCACTCTTGCCTGCTAATCAGAGAACTGCAGTACTTAGTTGGTGTGCATATGTCGGTCTGGTTTGGTGCTTCAGGTTATTCCTCACTGTCACTGAAATTAACTGGTGAATCAGAGTGATTCTGTGATTACATATATAACCAGAAGCATAAGTTGGCCTGTAAATGGTTGTTAATAGAGCAGGAACGTGTTTATATCTTTTTGTTAGACCTGCCTCCTAGTGAAAAAAGTCATTATGCATTAGGACAGACTGTATTAATTGTTAATCTCTCCTTCCACATGGTGAAACTAATCTTTTATGAGCTCACAGAAAGTTTCAACCAAATTTGACAGTGGCCTAGGGTTTATTAAGTGTCTCAAGTTCTCGAAAGCAAGTGGTCAGGTAGAAGGGAGAAGGCAGCAAGAAGGTTTCCAGGCTGCAGGACCCAGAACTCAGAGCCTCTCAGACCCCTGTGTGCCCATAGGGGAAGGAAGCCCTGAGATGCAGGTGCCCATGGGATCTGCTGCTCACAGAGCTAGTTGTCTGTAAGGAAGACAAAAAGTGCTTACCAGTCCTGATAAATTCTGCTTCTGCTCATGATTCTAAATACTTTTACATTTTAAAAATATCTGCTGCTTTCAGTTAGAGAGGGAGAGAGAAAGAATACTTAGGACTTTGCGCACACCAGTGCTACAGTTTTGTAAATGTCCACGCCAACCTTAGCAGCATGCAGTCCACAATGAAAAGTCCCCACTCCCGGTCTTCCCTCTGCTACTTTCCACCACCCCGTCCTGGCTGCACCAAGCTGTTTTCATATGAGCTCTGGCCCTCAACACCTTTCCAGCCTCTTCTTTTTAGCTGGGCTCATTTTTCTGCAGATTAGCGAGTAGAACCAGCACATAGAGATAGGAATCGGTGTCCTTGTTGCAAGTTTCCAATTTCACAGAGTCTGTCCCCAATCCCCAGCATGGTAAGACACATGAATGTCTTAGCTCAGGTCCCTCTGCTGGTCTAGGAATGGGAAGCAGAAACAACCTAGTTGGGATATTGTAAGGTCTGGTTTTGCAGCTATGTCTCACAGTTGGTTTGAACAGAATCCAACTGAGCAGGAACTCTGAGGGTGTTTTCTTTTCTACCTCCTCATTCTTTAACAACGATTGCTAGAACCTGCTGCACTGTTGGAAATTACTCAGGTCCTCCAATGGCCTCAGAAATGGGACAGGGATTAACTGAACCCCTAACAGCCGAAATGGCTACTCCACCAGCAGAAACAATAAGAGACATAGAAAGTGACCTGGGTTTCTGTGTGCTTTGTGTCTCACAGCTTAAAAAGCATCTCAGTCCTGGTTGTAAGATGCTGAAATAAGTAACAGTGCTATCTGCTGTGATCTCACAGGGGTTCTCAAACAAAACCTGGACGTATATATTTTGCTATTTGTGTGATGTCTGCCTGCATGATAGTTGTCTTGGAAAACCAGACAACACTTTCTTTAAACCTGTTACTTTTGGATTCATTTTTTGACTAATTGCCTTTGTGCAGCAAATTGCAGTACCTTTCTCTTGTATTCAGGGAGCAATAGACTGCTTGTGGCTAATTTTAACATCTCTGTTCCTGTGCACAGAAAGCTGAAAGATTCTGCTTTCTTAGCAGAAAACAGCAACCAGTTCAAATCCTATTAAATTGGATCAGTAGAGTGATTTCTATTGCAATGGGAGAGGCATTTAAGATAACAGTTGTACCAAGCTCACACCTAAGGCAAAGAAAAAGAATGGCTACTAAAAGATCTCGATGGAGACGTTTTCGAAAGTGCCTTAATCTCCTGGGTGTC
Source organism: Oreocharis arfaki (assembly GCA_013398015.1). Taxonomy (NCBI): domain Eukaryota; kingdom Metazoa; phylum Chordata; class Aves; order Passeriformes; family Paramythiidae; genus Oreocharis; species Oreocharis arfaki. The sequence goes on from VZRR01006130.1 coordinate 308,376, forward strand.
CAGCAAGCATCGGGCATCTACAAGTGAAGTCTTGACATGTGGAGCTCATTATATCTTTGGGATGGGATGGGATGGAATGGAGTCTAGCACAGCCATTCAGCCCTTCACCCCTATATGTAGGGATGCTGAACCCATGGTCTGGGTGCCATATCTGCTGTCTGTACCCTCCTGCTGTGTTTTTTGAGGGTCTCACAGGTCTCTCAGTGTCACCTTATGAGGAACTCTCTTGGTGATCCAGCTACAGCAAGTGGCTTGTTTTGCAGCCTTACCACCCAGTTTCCCACCCACCTTACCATCTTTCCAAGAGTGTGCCCACCACGTAGCTCACAGACAAAAAAGCTACAGTATCAGCTGCAAGGACATTTTAAGTAAACACTTGGCTTCACTAATGCAGATTTCTGAATGATGTACACTGACAGTGCCAAGACCAGCCACCACAGCTGAAACTCGTGTACTTTGTCTTTTATCACTTTCTGACAGTGGCTCTAAGCAAGGTTGTTCTCACAGTCCTGCCTCAAAGCTTGTGTTTACTTCACAGGGCATGGAAGCATGTCGCAAATTGATTTGGATGGAAATAAGATGACAAAAAAGTACATGTTCTCATGTTGTGTTTCTTTGCTCTGGCACTATGCTAATTCAGTCTCACTTTTCCCTGTTTCTGTTTTGTAATATATTCTGTGTCCTCTTACTCTATTTTCCTGCTTGGCCCACCTTTGCTAAACATCCATATTAATTCAATCAACAAGTAAACCATCAAATGAGGAATCCTGCAGTTTAAATATGAAACTCTGATTCATATGGGAAGTGGGTTTTTTGAATTTGCTTTAATGAAAGCAGTCTCAGCAGCTCAGAGTCACAAAAAAACCCCCACACATGGAAAATATGCATAAGCTGTTGCTGCTTCAGCTTTGAGGAAGATGTTTATGTTGTGCCATGGTTAATACAAATTAAATTATTGTTGTTAAATCCCCAAATGATTTTGTTTTGGTTTTGTTTGGGATAGGCCCATGCCTTTCTTTATTTGTAGGAACAAGCAGAAGACAGAAAATGATCTTACTGAAATGATTTATTGTTTTGGTTTACAACCATGAAAGGGAATGGCATTTTCAAGGCTGTATGTGTGCCCAGCTGTTGGCAGCTCACATTTCTATGGTCAGAGGATAAGATTATTCACAGAAAAAAATATTGATTTATCTTCTATCACACTTTAAGTGCTCATTAGAAATTAGCTCCCAGCACTACCAGTCAGGCTTTGTTGTCTTGCAGGTGTGAAAGTGGCTGAGGTGCACGTGCAACTTCTCTTTTCTAGAACCTGATCATCATAAGGATACTTGAGCACATTTCTGCCCTGTTTTCCCTAAAGTTTTTAACATTTACGTTGAATTTCTGAGTGAACAGAATATGAATCATACACTATTTAGTTTAAGTACAGTCTACCTCTATTGCTTCCAACACTATTAGTCTTGCTTAGAAGAATAGCAGTTTCCAGATTTAAAACACTGACAGAGGTTGGAACATTAACATACCATTTTTTCCCTTTTGCTTTGTGAATTCCAAACTCAATTATGCTTTCTGGAGACTGAGTACAGTCACATTTTAAATTCAAAGGCACAAATACAATTTATACGGGCTGACTGGTTTCTGATCAGAAGAGAGGGATACCATTTCTAAGTGTAGTTTTCATTTTATTCTTCGCAGCTACTAGCTTCTCCTGTGGCTTTGGGAAGAAAATGTTAGCAGCAGTATCAATATAAAAACCCAAGGAAATAGCATTATTTGGAACAGAGTAATCTGGTCTCCTTTCTGCCTCTACTGTCGATCTGCCATGGGCTGGAAGAAATTATTGGTGATAAGGAAAATTATACCAAGAGAAACTTAAGTGCCTTTCTCATTTATGTGGCATATAGAAGTCAAGCTGAGAGTCCAGGTCACTTTTAGATAAATAAAGAATGAATAAAACATGCAATACTAAAGTAACAGTAGGAGCAAGCCTTGTCACTGTCCTTACCTTTTGTCATAAACATGTGTGAGTCAGGGCAGCCAGGTAAACTTTGTAGCATGACCTGCAGGGTCTTTGGGCCCAGCATAGAATATTAAGTCTGAAACCATGAAAAAAATCTCTCTGTAGCTACTTCTTTGTCCTTCATTTTGTAGTAGTTTGCTGAACAAAAGCTCAAAAATCATGAGCTTTTCCTTGCTCTTTTCAATTTTTCAGAATTGTGTGTTTGTGTGTATGTGTTAAAAAGTTACTTGTTTTGCTGTTCATTACTTCTGGCTCTCAGTTTTCTCTACAAACTGAAATAATAAAATTTTCCTTTTCAGTAAGGTCACAAATTTTTTGATCAGTGCAATAACTTAGGATCTTGAAAAAATTTAGACTTGTTTAAAATTTCAGTTTTGCAAGAAACAGACTCTTTATACTTTCGGGTTTATTGTTGTCAGGAAAAAAAATCAAACATTCAATCAGTGTTTTAGAAATATGTTTGATAGTGGTTGATTTTTTTTAAAAAAATTCATTATTGAAATAAGCCATAGCTTTCAAGGCATGCAGGATTTTATGGTGTAATAATTTGAGAAATTAATCTTCATTCCAACAAAGTTTAAAATCAGCAGCTAAGGGTTGAGCATACAAACTAAGCAACACCATGGAAAATAAGGAATGCTTACAGTTTGCATTGTATTATCTGCTGTGCATGAGGAACTAGGAGACTGTAGATCACAAGGGGTAGTGAATTCGGTTGTTGCTTCTAAAAAGGACTTCTGATTCTCCAAAGAGATGTGCTTTGTCTGAGAGAACCCTTGGCATCTGCTTGATGTACTGAAACATATCGCCTTACTTGCAAAGCTGGAACTGTGTGTTATGTTCAAGACTTTATTTCATAATTTTTTTTCCACGCTAGTTTTCTGGAAGTTTCAGCTTTACATGTTTTTTTACAGATTAACTAAAAATAGCCTTGTATACCTTTTTATCCACGTATCATCATCTTCAGCATTTTAGGGGAANAGTGGTTGATTTTTTTTAAAAAAATTCATTATTGAAATAAGCCATAGCTTTCAAGGCATGCAGGATTTTATGGTGTAATAATTTGAGAAATTAATCTTCATTCCAACAAAGTTTAAAATCAGCAGCTAAGGGTTGAGCATACAAACTAAGCAACACCATGGAAAATAAGGAATGCTTACAGTTTGCATTGTATTATCTGCTGCGCATGTGGAACTAGGAGACTGCAGATCACAAGGGGTAGTGAATTCGGTTGTTGCTTCTAAAAAGGACTTCTGATTCTCCAAAGAGATGTGCTTTGTCTGAGAGAACCCTTGGCATCTGCTTGATGTACTGAAACATATCGCCTTACTTGCAAAGCTGGAACTGTGTGTTATGTTCAAGACTTTATTTCATAATTTTTTTTCCACGCTAGTTTTCTGGAAGTTTCAGCTTTACATGTTTTTTTACAGATTAACTAAAAATAGCCTTGTATACCTTTTTATCCACGTATCATCATCTTCAGCATTTTAGGGGAACTTAAATGTTCTTATTTGGTGTGATTTTTTTTTTCCCAGACTCGGGTAGTCATTTCTTAAATGAGAAGAAAGTTGTTTTGATTTCTTTTGTTTTCTTTCCTTTCCTTCTCCCTGTCAGTACCTCTCCACGGAATTTGACTAGCAGAACCAAGATTTTTGTCTCTATGATCGTACATTGTCAACAATGACAAGAGGTGTAATTAGGTTCATAACCAGAGTATATCATAGAATCACAGTATCTCAAATGTTTAATTCCGTTGGCTGAGTGTCCAGACAGCTGCCTGTAATTGCCAAGTACATAAATGTTTGCAGGTCTGTTGCTGGTTGCCGTAAACTTAAGTAAGACTGATTTGTAAAATAGTGATATTCTCCTGGCCTAGATTTTAAATAGACATCTGTCTATGGCAAAGATCCAGTCCCTCTAAAATCAAGTATCAGCCTCAGGTTTCCATAGGGAAGGATTTTTAATTTTTAGACTTGTCTGGGGTAAGTTCTCAGTCTGCAAAGTTAAAAGTTCTGTCACTTATAAGGCGGGAGAGCATGGAGGAACACGGCTTACTGGGTTTGTCTGAACTAGGCTGAGTGGACTGGAGAAAGCCTCATGAATTAAATAGGCTTTTGAAATCATTGATATTTTAAGTAGCAACTTTGGGCCAGGTCATTTGCTCCAGAGACATTAAGTGGTGTGGCAGGCCACTGTTGGAGACTGTAGTTGTTTAAAAATAAGGGTAAAATCCTGGTGCCATGGCAATGAACAACAAAAGTCCCAGATCTCAGAAAGGGCCATGATTTAACTCAGCATCCCACTTTTCCCCCTTGCCAAAGAAGACACTAATATGCAAAGCAATTGCAGGAGAGAGCAGAGGAGAGGAGAAATTTTCCATGCGAACAGGCATTAATCAAGCAGGCCATTTTATAAAGAAAGACATAATAATGAGGGCTTACTCACAGTTAAGGGAATTTTTATGTCCCAGGGTTTTTCCAGTTTTGCCAGATGCTAAGTCAAAAACAAGGCAGGAAGAAGAAGGCCATAGAAAGAAATACTTTGGCTACTTGTACACTGCAGAGAATCAAGTTCTTGTGCTAGATTTTAGGTATTATATGTCCAGAGGGGCATAGCAGAAAGAAACACAGAATTGTAATGAAAGTATAAGTAGACCCAGACCAACGGGAAGCTCAGTGTGATTCTGACAAGCTTTAATGTGCCAAAACCTTGCTTGTGCTGCGGTAGTTTCCCTGTATCCCCACCGTGCAGATGTCTTTAGGAGTAGGAGGCATGCTCCTCCCATTCCAGTTTCCTAGAAATGGATGAAAGCTTAAAGATTTCCACATGCAGAGGGTTATTTATTTATTTATTCATTTTCCTCCCACCAGCAGGCCTATTTCTCAATCAGAAATTTTCGTTTCTCTCTTTGCCAGAGTTTTTTACAGTTCCTTGCCACTGGGGGCAATCCAACACAGGTATTGCCGTGGCCAGCACTCCTTGTGCTTTGCAAGCACAGTCCTGAGCAGCTCGTGGCAGTTCAACCAGCTAACTTGAAGAAAGAAATGAATACAGTAAGGTCACATAAAAACAACATCTACTGTGTTTCACTAGAAAATGAGGAGATATTTATCTCTGAGGAAGAAGGAAAGATGATAGCAACTTTAAGATTTAAATTGATCCAAGTATATGATGCTAAAGATCCTAAATGGTTTCAAATTGCAGAAGATTATCTTGTAATTTGTATATATTGCTTCTGTAGGCTGCTGAGGAAGCTAATTGCTATACATCCTGTGGTTAAGTTATCATCTTTCTCAATGACTGAAGATCATAATTTTATCTTTAGGTGAGTTTATTGCTACCCGTCTGTTATGTTCATTTGTATGCTGGAGCAGTGCTGACAAGCCTCCTGTTGTTCCCTGTACAATTTGTGTCAGCCAATCAGGTTAGTGAAAGATTCACCTCTGTGAAACTACTGTATAGGAAACAAGCCCAGTCCCCAGAGAGAGCAGGTTTTCTTTTATTTTTCCTTTTTTTTTTTTTCCCCCTAGCATGACCAGTGAGTGGAGGCTGAGGCTGGAAACAGGGTCTTGGGCTGGGTTCATGTGCATTCCAGCTGAACTGAATGCACATGCACAAACAACAGTGTGTGATATCAAAGCAGGTGCTTAATAACTGCACAGCTGTAAGTGGAGATGAGATATCCCTGTGGTGTTGGGAGAAGCTGGTAGTTTTGTTGAGCAGCTTTCACCCTGATGCACAGTGACTCCATGATAAGAGCAGCCTATGTAGGATGAGTGCTGAGAAGATGGGATTGCTGCTTGCCCCCTTTTGCCCTCACCTCAGCCACCGGCAGTGCTGGCACCTGGAGGAGCAGTCAAACACCACCAGCTTTGTTCAGTCTTACATTTTATTCTGTAACTGGTGTGCTAAATACAGATCAGAGAGACTGCCAAGGAAACTTTTGTTTCCTTAAGCAGAAAGGTAAATGAAACAATGGAAGGATTTATTAATTGCCAAATGAATTTATTCTTGTGATATACAGTTAGCTTGAAAGACTATGCCAATTCTGCGTATGGAGCACCCTGTTAAATGGTTGGGGACTGATGGCAGAGACAATAGGCTCTTTTGCTACCTTGTCTGCTTTTTCTTTTGAAATGTTCTCAGAGTCTTCTTTTTCTAGCACAAATTTGGATCTCTTGCGTATCAGAATCTTTTCTTAGCTTGCTAAAGGGAAAAGCATGTTAAGAATGACAAAGGGAAGGTGCATGTAACTACGAAGAAAGGGCAGGAACATATGAATGCCAACTGTTAAAAAGACACATTGGTTTGCAAAAAAACCCCCAAAACCTCAACAACAGACTGCAATCAAATCCCAACACAAAAAAGAGGATAAAGTAGATGTGTATGGTTGGTTTTTTTGTATTTCTGACTGACCCAAATGAGACAACAAGGCAATTCTGCAGAGAGTGCTCTGTAAGGAGTGAAATCTGAGGAAAAAATGCTAGAATAAAAAGAAAAACATATCTTAGCACTCTTGGGGGCAGAATCAGTTTACAGGGGAAGTGAAATCGAACCTCTGCATCTGAGTACAGCCTCCAAAAACGTTAAGGAGTATTTAGTTTGGATTTGGGCCTAACTTCAGATTGGGTGAAACTCCAGGTTTTCTCCCAAAGTTTGCCATTATTCATGATAATTAAGGGTAAATGTTAGGGCTTGTTGTCTGTATTCATCAAGAGAAGATGAAGTGAAGGAAACTCTTCTTGATGCTCTCCTTAAAGTCAGTAATGAGATCTGATGTCAATACGCTCAAGCAAGTGTAGCATTTAGCGACTAGGGCAGGAACATAGCTGGGAATCGAGCTGTGGGAATTGGGCTGGATAAGAGGCAGTTTCCAGTGAAGGTGGCCAGATATTTGGGCTGCTGGTTCATGAGGTGTGGGCTGGAGATGGATGTGGGATAAGAAGAGTGGAGGTGACTAAGAGGTGTTAATTCTTGGCACAGAGAGTGGCTGGGCATGGCACCACTGTTGGACAACTTGTTGATGGGAATCATGAGACATGTTGGGAGAAGAGACGTCAGATAAAAGAACTGCTCGCATTTCTGAACCTCTGAATAGGTTTGGGGTTTTATGAATGTTGATGGTGACTCGGTTGTACAGCAGTTCTTGCTTTTGAGACACTGAAATGTAAGACCCTGTCACTTTCTGCTAATACACTCCACTTTAAGTAACCTTTACAAATAAATAGGTATGCTAATACGTATGTGAATGACAGCTTCCCACACTGGCCAGCCCGCCAGGCAGGGAGAGGAAAGCATGGGAGAGACTGTCTGTCCTCACAGATGGGATTCAGTTAATGTACATGGGTGTCCCTGACAGATGTACATTAGTTTGGCTAAAACTTTGGGTGCTACCTCTGGAATCTGAGTGTCAAGGTTAATTCTGTGAAATGCGAGGTATCTGCAAAAACGGAAGTGAGCTATTTCTCAGCCAATTTCTAGCAATATTCACATCCTGGGCTGGATGGAATGGCTGCAGACAGGTTTCTAACCAGTTGAAAAGGCCGCACAAGCTCGTGCATGCCAGCTCTGCTTGCCCTAGGAAGTTGTACAGCATTTTCCTGCGTGCACAGCATGGTAGCTAATCCAAGGAGTAACTGTGTTCCTAGCAGCTCCTGTGTTGATTAAACCAAAGGGTCCAAGGGCTTCCAAAGGCTCAAGCGAAACCTCACTGTACAATGTTATTGGGATGGCAAAAACTTGGAGCCTTTCAGCTTTGGAATGAAAATGCTTCTGATGTGGCTGTCTTGCTCACTGGCAGTAGCAAGGAGCAGGTTATTAGGTGCCCTCCTGCCTTTGCTCTGCCGTTTGTGTTGCTACACGCTTGGGCGGTGGTTGGAGGGGAAGGAAGCTGAGCGCCCTGTCTCTGACTTTGCACCACATGTTTCAGAGCACGGTCGTTCACTCTCACATTTTACAAAATCAATTTCCATTCTGTCATGGTATTTCACACATTTGTGTTCTGAATAAGTTAGAGAATATTCTACAACTTACAAAAATAACTTTAGTTTTAATTTTTCCTGTTACATGAAGAAACCTATCCATACTTTATCTGTTACAGATGGAAAAACTACATATGGAGAAGTCAGATCTATTAATTAGTTTATAGGCACAAAGTCTCCCAAAGAGTGCCATGAATCCATGTGTTATTCTTAAGAGCTGTCTGAAGTACTTGCACTGAATAATTTATTTCAATTTAGCCCTGTTTCTGCTGTTAATTATCCAAGATCAGATTTTGCTTTTTGGAATTTTATTGTTTTGGGGTTTTTTCTTAACAATTTTCCCCATTTACCAAAATTCACTGAAACACTCTCTGAATATGTTTTGGCCTACTGAGGTATTCAAGCTGTCAATGCTCATTGAGTGTGCTCTGGTTTTTCTAATGTATGATAGGTTGATTATTAACTTCTGTTGTTTTTAATTTTTCAGTCATTATTTAAATCCTAGGAGAATGAAGAAAGGGGGAGATAAGTAGAAGAACTGGAAAATCAGCCACATGAGAACTCCAAACTGACTTACTATCTATTTCATCTTTAAGGACTCTTTTCAGGACCCTAGCTAAGAATGTGGCTCTGTTGCTCTAGGAGAAGAGGGCCAAACAGCATCTTCCCAGTGCTGTGTAGCTCTTTGGTGTTGGAGAGAATTAGGGTCAGGTAGGCAGGAGCATGCAGTGGGACCAGGGACCACTTATTTCCATGCTCAGCCCTGATGACTTTTCCCTGAATTCAGCAACTTTAGACTCCCCGGTGAGATCCTTTCAGCATGAGAGACAAGAAGGGCCAGGGTGATAGGTTGGGAAAGAGCTGGGCAAACAAGGGTGGGGTAGAAGAGTGGCAGTAGTTTGAGGGTTGTGGTTTTTGTTGTGGATTGTTTTACATGTGAGGTTTTAGTTTGCCTGTTTGTGAAATAAAACCAGCAACATGTATGGTCTGTTTAAACCTTTGCACCACAACGTAACGGGTAATGTAATCTGTACGCTCATTGAATTGCTGTTAATTTTGCCTGCTAAATTAGAATTATTCACTCACTCTGTGCAAAAATGCTTTTTCATCATTTTTGGTGCATCTGCTATTGTGCGGTGTAGCTGTAGTAGTAGTAATGGAAAAGCTATCCTGAAAAATTCAATTAAACTTTACTGAAATCTTTACCACTGTATCTTTTGTTCTTCTAACATCGCCCTGCGAAACACCAGCAGCCCTATGCTAGGTAATGTACATGTTGATGGGCACTCATCATCCCAGAGCATGGGGCCAGATCTGGTGAGGATCGGCAGACACTTGAGGAGAGGATATATTTGCTGTTGCTCTCAAGGGCAAAATGAAGTGGCTGATGGGATTGGCAAGAGTGCTGGTTGCAGCTTTAGCAATGGGAATACCTTCTAAAACCTGTCCCTGATCCTAGACAGACAAGAAAAGCAAACACGACTGGAGAAAAATGTCTGTAACTGTGTCTTTCGCAGAGGACCTCAAAGGAGAAAGTAACTTTCCCAGAATTAGCCAGAGAATCTGAAGCAGCGTTGGACTTTGGATCCAGATCTTGCAGTATGTTGCCATAAACACAGAACATAGAAATGTTTTTGGACAGTGAATGGGGGAAGGGTCAAAATTCAAAGTAGTTCACTACTGTGTCTGAGAAAATATTTGCAGATACATCCTGTTACTCATTCCTCTCTGTCAGTTAGTAGTAAGTGTTGCATTTGGGACTCTGTAAGAGCTGAAAGATTTATTTGGCTGTGTACATTTTATTTATTCAGGTAACTCCCTCAGGTACTATTTATGTAGTTGTGCATTTTCATATTCCAGTAACTTAGTGAAATGCAACGTGTGGATGCACAACTGTAATGTTAAGCAAATAAACAGTGTGTTGGGCCTCACTTTTGTTGATTAGGTCATGCTTTAATTTAGTTTTCTGTATGAATTCATATATCTTGCTGGATATTAGGACAGGCAGCAGGCTCTTAATGCTGCCACAATTTGGCACTGGGACTCCTGGGTTACCGCCAGTCCTTGTACACAAAGACTTTGTTGATAGAATTGTGATAAGGGCTCAGGGGGAGATAAGGGCTCTGTTTTGGCCCAGTGGCTTGACCTTGCTCTTGTTGATCCAACAGCAAGAGTCCTATCAATTTCGGAGTGATTGGGACACATGAATACATTGCCATTCTGGAGAGCTGCGTGCAGGCAGATGGGAAGAACTGCTGGTGCTGATGCTGAGTGCAGTTTGTTGATACACAGGTGCCTGTTCTTGCGCGAATCAGTCCTTCCTTTGGCACGGCAGCTTTATGTATCCGTGTTTTGTGTGTGAACGCAATGTTTGTCAGGCACTTGTTTGGCAGTCCTGGAGGCAGAAGTTCTCTGTGTGCTGGGTGTCTGCCTTGGTGGTGCTAATTCACAAGCTGTGTTGCGATGCTTGCCTGGGTATCAGAAGGCAGGTCCGAGACGCTGGTGAGTGTTCACCAGGCCTGTTAACCCTATCAGGCTGTAGCCACACACTTGAGTTTGGTATTCTCATCACCTAAATTCCTAAATGTACTTCTAAGGCACACTCCCTTCTAACACAAGCTGCCCAAACATCTGTGGCGAGACTAAGGAAAACATGGAGAAAAAGACCCGAAGATGAATATTTCAGCAGAAACGTGGGAAGGAATGCAATGTAGCTCACGCAAAACCTTCTGTAGTGTATGCCATAAATTAACACAATATAAATTTATACATATTTACACCACATAGACTAAAATATATAAATCCTCAATACTCAGCCTTCTGTAGTAGGTGTAAGCAAGCAGTCCATATGTTTAGCTGATTTCTGAGGAGCTCTAGGGAACAAAATGTATCTTTGTGGAACTTGTGATATTAAGGAGATTATAAACTAGGGTAATCAGTGTAGTTCTCAAAAAGGGTTGGCTTTTCTGCAGGCTGAAAACAAGCAGCCATCTCCTGAATTGCTATCTGAGGCTTTAATTCAGCCAGGTGCTAAAATACACATGGAATATTTAAATGCATGAATAGTCCTATTGATGTTGAAGGCCCAGAGATCAATCCTCACTCATTGGATTTTCCTGGCTTTAGGCTGCATGAGTCCATTTCCCACTTACATTTGTGTACTTTCATTGCGAATACAAGCTTGTAACATCTCATTAGGTACCAGGTGTTTCCTTTTTCACCATTTCATACTGACTATTCCAAGCTGGTAGCATATTAGCCCCCTTTTGTACAGCTGTGCATCAGAGAATTGGATATTTAACATTTGTTCCATCTCTTGGTTTTTTAAACAAGAAGAGAAAAAAATTTGGTATGTTTAAGATACGACATCTGAAGTCCAAATATCAGGATTTTTTTCCCAACTATACCTAGTTTCTAGGAATTAAGAGGAATCATGTGATTCATGAGTAATCTTTTGTGATTTGTATGTCTGAAATGTTGGGAAACCCTCCTTTTCACAGGGAAGAGGAGGGGAATAAAAGGAAATTGGGAGAAGAAAATGGAGAAACTGTTTGTAGGTTTTATGATAAACTGTCCTGCCACTTGTTCTTTAGCAGAGAGACAGGTTATTGGCAGCCTCTCACTTTAGCCACCTCCTCATGCTAGTGCCTATGATAGCCTAGAAAGTCTCTGGCAATGGAAAGGAGCCCTTCCAAAGTACAGTTTTCTGGTGCTGCTGTACCAGCACACTTTCCACCTTATGCTAAGGTTCTACTTCCCCATTAAAAAATGCCTCCAAAAATGTCTGATCAGGTCCAGCATCTCCAAGCCACACCACCAAGCTGACGTTCTGTCAACACATGATAGTGTGCAATATCAGCACAGAGAGGTGCAGCCAGGGCCTAGTGGGGATTAAGATCTTCACGTAGGTGTGATGACTGTGTCCTGCTTTGTGGCTCTGCTACTGGGAAAATCTCTTAGTAGAAATATGAGCAGATACCAGCAAAACTAGAAGAGACGGGGTTCATGCCAGCTGCTGTATGATGCTAGTTTAAACTTCTAAAAATATCAAAAGCTGTGTACATTAAAGAAAGTCTCAGAACCTAATCTGCACTGGGCCATTTCAAAAGGCACATCAATGTTTCCTGCAACTGTACACCTCCTTTGGCTGGGCCGCAGACAGCAAGCTTCTTATCACCTGTGGGTCTCTGCAGTCAGGGATAAGAATCCAAGACACAGATATCCTTCTCAGTCACTTTGGGAATAGAGGCAGAAAAGGACCAAATGGAGGGGATACTGTTCATAGGTGAGAGCATCCTGCCCTTCCTTTCTTTCCAGGCCGTGGAGAAGCCACGAAATGTGTGAGCAACAAAGACTGCATCTCCAGCATACCACAGGATTGCAGCCCTAGTGAGTCCAAAGGTGTCATCTCCTCCTAATGGAAGGTAGAGTGACTAGAGAGAAGCAAAGGCAAGTGGACTTTGATATGGATGGTATTGTAAGGAGTACCTGGCAGCCAGAAGTTAAGCATCGCTATAATTTTGGGCCTTGATGGAAAGAAGTAGTCCCTGTTTTATTGCAGAAGGTGAACCATGGCCAGTATGCTGAAGAGAATCACAAGACTTTTTTGTTTGCGAAGCACTAGGAGCCAGTGTCACTCTGCATTACAACAAATCTAATTTTCTGTGTTGCTGATGGCCAGTCATAGGATATGTGATTGCAGCACTGTCCTGTCACTTCCCAAAATACCTTTTTTCTTTTCCTTTCGTATTTTTTTATGTGTAAGAACATGTAATAACCCTATCCTTTGGCACATGTTCATGTACAGACCAGTTATTATGGCTGTACTGTCCACACAAACTGAGATGACAAAATGTACTCTTCTGACTTAGGGGACTTGGACCTTGTTGGGACAACGCTGGTGATGCAGCAGAAGTGAAAAACTCCTTTTGCACAGACCGCTCTTCCCTTCCTTGCTTATACCCATTAGCTCAGTAAAGTACAAGACGTTTCAAGAGGGCTGGGAGAAGTAAGGCTTCTAGTTGCTCTCCCCCTTTGCCAGTATTGAGAAAAAACAGAAGTCATTTGCTCTTTCATAAATATGTGGACACACGACCTTTAATGGAGCACTTTGGTTCTCCTGGCCCTTTATGTGGACATAAGTGCTTTGCTTTAACTGGGAAGGAATCATCTAGAGGTGTGAGAAGACCATTCAGTTGTTTGTTTACTTTAGCTCATCCTGTCTGCAAATTTATATTGGGCCAGCTTTATGCTATCTGAACACTCCTAGTCTGGTGACATCAGCCTTTGACCTCTGGTGCAACTGCTAGCAAAGATGGTCATGACTTGGAAATTATTGTGAGGCAGAGTTTTTATCCCTGCCAGCTGGACTAACAAACTTGCTTTAATGTCAGCACCTGAATGAGGCATGCCTGGTAACCTCCTTTGGTAAGAGTCTGACCAATAGAGATCAATAAAGTATGCTTATTTACCCATCATCTTATGAATCTTTGATAGGAGAGGGTCAGTTTGACACTTCATGTCTAAGTGGATGCAACCTCCTTGAAGAAAAGCAAGCAGCACCCAATGAAAATGCAAAAGAGAAGGGTGGTGTAGTATATTTTTTAAGGCATTAAGGCAAATTAGTTGACTCCTTTTTTTTTTTTTTTCCATAAGAAATATCTTTGGTGTCATTCCAGGGGTACTAATGGAGTCCCAGAGGAATGAATTTCAATCCTGCAGTCTCAAGAGTTGGGCTTCCAGCTGGCTTTATACAGATATACTTAATCTAAGTGTTGTCCTTACTGGAACAAACTCCCCTTGGAGTGATTCCCATCTAGTCCATAGGGAGAACCCAGTGTCCAAGTGTGTTCCCACAAATGACCCAACATTAAGTGTCAAAGGATAAGGCCCAGCAGTGTTCAGAAACTCTCACCCACACACGTTTCCCTTCTGCTGCCCATCCCTTGCCAAAACCCAAGTGCTTCAGCATGACTCTGTTACCTGTGTTTAGTTATGATTTGCTGTTCTGTTCTGAGGGAGATTGGTAAGCAGCATGAGTTTACATGGGAAAAATGGTTTTTTACATTTTTTTCCTGTAGTAGCATTTCTCCCCTTTGTTTTGCTCTGTACAATTATTACAGTATTGTTTGATTACATTGCCCTTTTTTTATCCCTCTCTGCAGACCAAGCATGCTGAAAATGAAAGGCAGCATGTAACCTTGTGAAGTCACTAATTATAGTACTGCAGGTGAGTTGAATAACAGACTATGGTAAATTTTGGTCTGAAGTTCTTTCCTGAAGTATAAATTGGACAACAGCAGGAGAGAGAACTAAAGCTATTTCCTACCTGATGTTCTTGGAAACCTGTTCCCAGTTCTTCATGGAGGACTGCTGCTGTACTTGAATATACTAAAATAGGGACACATGAATGACATTGATACTCGGCAGTGGAAATAGCTGAGCCTTTTGTATTTTTACCATTGCATGAGACTTATGATAATCTGCTTCATTCTCTAAATGGAAACCCTCCAGGGAAGTTTTGTGTACTCTAAATAGCATCTCTGTGTGATCAGAGACTTGGCTTCGTGTGCATGTAATGCATAATAGATAAAGATACAACAATATAAATGCAGATTAGAGGTTATTCAGTCAAGGCAAGCATGTTTTGGGGGTGGGAGGCAAATTATAAAAATGCCAAACAGTACAGTATTGCTGCTATCCTTTCCGGCAGATCTTCATATTTTGCCAAAAGGTGGTTATAATTCTTAGCAGCAAATGGGATCTGTCTCATAAGTACCTGTGTCTAAACCACTTACTGTCCTTTTGTGTACACTCGGCAGATAATCACATTGACTTTTCCCTAGCCTTGTTGCATTGAATGTCATATAGCTATGTTGAAGTGATCTCAGTGCTGAAAATAGTCTGCCAACAGATATGGATACAAACTTTGATAAGAATATTTACATTTTCAGATCAATGCATAAACATCAGTTGATCAAACCCATTAGAAGCACTGGGATATGAATAGGTAACATTAATCTGTTTTCTAGAGCCACTTACACAGAGAAAAGGCCCCCAGCCATCTCAGCACAAAGACATAGGTCTCAGCTTTGACTTTAGCAGAGCCAGTGGCTTCTTAGTTGGGTAGATAAACTCCATTATTCTAGTTGTTCAAGAGATGATCAGAGAATTTTCTTTGCATTGGGGTTGTTGACATAAAAAAGTTAGCGTTCATGGTGCTCAGATGGAAACTGATAGCACATTAGCTGTGTGGACCAATTCCTTCTGTAAGTTCAGTGATGACTCCTTTTTCAGTGGTAAGAAGGCGACCCCAAACTAATGCTCTTAGAGAAGCATCTCTGTCATCTTGCTGCTATTTCTGTCTTTTTATGAAGATGAGTTTTTATCTCTGTAAACTGTATGATGGATGAACCAATGATACACTTCAGGTACGGTCATGGACTTACTGTAATGAATATGAAGGAATAAAGGTAATTTTCTCTCCTTAGATGAAATTTATGGTACAGTTATTAAAAAAAAAAAGATGAGGGAGAGGGGCTTGCTTTTTGCTATCCTTAAACACTTCCCTTTTGACCCAGTTGATGTTTTAGAGGGAATCAGCGGTTACAGCAAGAAACCACTTCCTGTTTCTGGATAGGAGGCTCTGTAATACAAAAACAAGTTGTTTTATGACCAATTGAAAGGGAACACACATCCATTCCTGCAGCAGCAGCAGGAGGACATGTTTTGTTTGACCCTAACTACATGATACAGATTCAGGCAAGTAGAGAACTTAACAGTGTTCTCTAGGGATACCTCACACTGAGCTCCCATTATGAAGTCCTATGCCTGGAAAAGTGTAAGTCAGCATTAAGTGTAACCAAGGACCTGCCTGTATGTGCACAGTGGACAGGCTATATGGAGATAAATCTCTGTTTAAAAAATTTTTGTAGTTTGTAATCTCAAAAAATAATGCCTTTTCTTTTTCCAGTTGAAATTCTTTTTGGCTTTGTTAGGGATCTTGCTGCTGGAGAAAACGTAAGCACATCAACCTCAAAGTTTTGTCCAAGTCAGCATCTCATCACAGACTGAATTTCAGATTTTCTTCTGTTCTGTAAAGGCTTTGAATTCTTAGCTTTTTACCAATTCTACCGTGCTATTACGCATTGCTAGATGAAGTGATACATTATCTTTTTCAAATTTACATAAATAACCTTTAGTGGAACAAGAACAGAACCTTAAACACAAATCCTCTGACCACTGGCTCAGCTGTCATTTTCTGTGTGCCCTTTAGCCCAAGAAGCAGTTAAATGTTTACAAGTAGCTAAAACAAGAGGCTTCACTAGAGCTTTGGATTCTGCTACTTAGAGCAGAGGCAGAAAGTTGAACTGGTGAGAGACTAAAGCAAGCTGATGGTTAGAGCTCTCCTCTGCTAGTGAGTGTGTATTTGCACAAAGTAAAGAGGAGAGTTTGAGGGTATCCAGCACAGTGGCGACAGATGGTAGGTTAGTGGCAAAGGGAGCTGGTAGGTTAGCTCCCAAATAAGGCGTCTCCTGTTCTTAGGCAGAGAAATGAATTGTGCTTGGGTATTTTATAATCGAGGTGAGTATAAGTAACAGATTTGTCTATAGTTTACTGAAATAGGATACCCATTGCTAGATGAAACTGCCTGATGAGCTCAGCATAGATTTGCATCTAGTTTGCAATGATCCAAGCTACACTCATTGGCTGAATTTGTTACTTGCTGAATTTTGTGCCTAATTCATGTTTTGCCTCACTTTATGGTAATTTTGTGCATGGTAATATTTTGCCCTTCTCTATCAAAGTCGTTTAAAAATGAAAGCAGGAATCCAGAATGGCCTTTAAAGCCCTTCGTACATGCAGAGCCTACTGCCAGTGCATGTGGGTAGCCAAGTTCTGCCTTCAACCACAGGTTTTTTCTGGCCTCCATAGGCGTCTAGGACTTGTACCTTGAAGAAGAATTTACCAGTGAATAACCACCTCGGTCTTGCCCCCCGAGGTTGCAAAAGGTGTAGTTACCACAAATTATGTCTTCACTGGAAATCAGGAGCAGACAAATGAATGCAAGCCTGGTTTGCCACTTAGGCCAGACAAGAGTAGGGTGAGTTTGAGTTAAGAGGCTCTTAGCACTAGTGCAGCCTTGAATGATGAAGACAACTACAAAAGCGGAGTTCATTCATGCAGGTGTAATTGCTGTGTGCTTAAATCGGTTTTGAAGGTGGAACTTTAGCTTCTAGATCTTGTCAGAAATTTTCAAAAGAACCTACCTCTCTGAGCTACTGCCGGTTTCCTTTTGTGTGCATATACGAAAATCTCATTTTGAATCTTGATAAGCTCTTGGTTTTAATAATGTCTCCAGACTGCAGGTTTCCTAGCTTATTTATCATGCACTGAATAAAAAAATTCCTTTTGTTGTTGGTAAATTCACTGCCTTTCAGTTTCCTTGAGTATCAGCTTGCTTTGTATTGTGTGAGGAGATAAAGGGGAACACCCCACTTAACCTCTCAACATCATTCTTTGCTTCCTTTTCAAGTAATTTTGGTGTGCCTGTAATACTGTATAACTTGTATAAATGCTACCTTTTAAGAGAAAATAATGAAATCTCTCAGTATCCAAATAATGAACTCTCTCTGTTACATTGCACTGCCTAATAACATTGTGGTTTTTTTCCATTGAGGGATGCCTTATTCGGTCTTTCTGACAAACTGCTGCTTTCTTGTAGCAAAATTGTTCAACATAGTGTTTTTACTGTTTTGTCAATAAGCAAAGGAAATAAAAACCTTATGGGATTTGAACAAGAACATTCACACTCCGTATGTGAGCTGCGTTTGAATTGGAGTGTGGTGGGGAAGCAGAGTATAGTATGCAACCTGTTTACTGAAGTGCATGCCAGCAAGTGAGATTTCATTCTCGTTTGCTAGGATCTCACTTTAGACCCGTTTTCTCTCTCTTTTCCTTTGCACTGCTCCCTCACAATATCTGATGCTAGCAGCTTTTTTAATTGCTAGTTTTGGACAAAATTCTTTAATTATATTTCTTTCTTTCTTTTTTTTTTTTAAAGTGCTCATCCTTACACCGGACTTCCAAGATCAAATTATGCAGTATCTGCTGTAACAAAATGATCTAGTGAGACCTGCTGTTCCTCGGGGCATTATCAGTCGATTGGGAGCTCAGCAGCAGGAAAGAGGTGGATGTATCTCTGAGCTGAGTACTTGAAATCTCTCTGAATTTAGGCCAGTCAGTCTACAACTGACTTTCAGCTTTTTGATGATGAATTAACGAATGGTATAAAATTGTGGATTGGAGCTATTCATTTTTTTTCTAATCACATGAGGAAAAGATTGAATGCAGGAAACCTGAAGTTGATTCAAGTGACGCAGTGTTATATAATATGTATTAAGCCTGTGGAAAGCATTGCCATGAGCTATCCACAGATGCTTCTGAGGATATAAAGATCATCCAGAACTGCTTTAGATAAGATTTAAACTGTTTCAGGGAACTGTGAGTTCAAAATGGAATAAGCCTTTCATCAATTATCTGCTGTTCCTATGTGCCAATTATTCATTAACTGACCATGTCAGGTAATATTACTTGCTTGTTTATGGCCACTCATTGGAAGCATGGAATCAGATGGAATAGATTTTATGCCAGTTGTCTGCTCTGATGCTGCAGTTTCTGTGTTTGCTATTAATTGTGAGTTTAGACAGGTTCAAATTATGTTAATTAGTTTATTTTGATGTCAGTGTTCCCTGTCTGTTGAGACTGACACAGCTCCACCCACCTATTAATGAATATGTTAATTAACTCATATTAGACACCTAAATATGGCTCTGGAGCCAGGGGAATAGTGGCAGCTGATGGCCCTTCAGGGCATAAATGGTTTCTCACGACGATCAATATTCTCCACTGCTGAGAACACTTCTTATTTTTTTGGACTTCCACTCACTTAAATCTCCCTCTGGCAGTTGTTTACAATACTGAAGTGCAACCAAGAGTTCAAGCAGAGTAGCCTTAAAAGCTGCCTTAATGACATCTATAGAAAAATCATCCAACTCAGCTTTCATCTTCAGACAGAAGGTCAGAGCTCACAGATTTTGCTGTTAGGCAGCTTCTATTTTGACCCCCTTTTCCCCTCCCCACTCCATGTAGCCAGTGGGTTAAAAGGCTGCTTAAAATACCCAGTTTATTTCTTGGTCCATCAGAAGTCACAGATACTCTGGAGATCAAGAAAGTTCAAAAACAATGTTCTCAGTTCCAGATGGACCTGTTTGCTAAAGCTGTTTGCTCGGTTTCATGGGAGGAACAAGCCCTGTTTGTAGCTGGTATTTATGCTTGGCTCAGAAAGGGACAGGCAGGGTTTGGGGTTAAAGTGATTTCATCAAGAGACTTCTGGGTGGGCTCTGGATTAGCACACGGCAGGTGTGGGCACAGACAGAAAGTGGGCTGTCCCTCAGGCTGCTGTCTCTCCAGACACATGGTCCTGTTTCTGCTGGGTACAGTGCTGATTGAAAGAAACCTGGAAAGGAGGCCATAGCACACATTTTGTTCCCCCACCCCAACATTTCCCCTACATCAGAAAAGTACAGGAAAGCAAATATAGCCAGGGCAAGGTGGGCATCATTCTGGCCAGAAGCTGTGTGGGAATTTTAGCTGACTTGATCGAACTCTGGTGATCTCATTGAAAAGTTTTCTGACATATTCACGTGTCTTGGACTCAGAATTTTTGTTTTCAGAGATGCGTTAGGCATGATGGAGCTCAAGACCCACTGACAGAGAGATGTAGACTAAATTTTTGTCCTTGTTATTATACAGATCTGATTTTTCAAGAATGCTGCTCCAGAAACTTTAGCCGTAAGGATCCTTATGTAAAGTCGTACGCCATGTGCAGCAAACCAGCTATAGCTCCCACACCTCTGGGTCCCAGGGTCCTTCTCTCTGCTTTGTGCTTCCTTAATGCAGTCAGTTCTTAGTATCTATTAAGACTCTAAATCCAACTACCCTTCCTATAAATGTAAGAAAGTCTATGGAGCAGCAGGACTCATTAGGGTATAACTGGGATATCCTGGCACAACTGTAATAGAAATACCATCTTGGAGGTATGTAGGAAATAAACAACAGTTTTCCTGGATGTTTCTGTATGAGAAAGTTATAGGACTGGCAGCACTGAAGTTATTTACTCATTACAAGCTACACTACTCAACTGTGTTTAGTGTAGCCTGAAGCAACTGCTCTGTCATGGGAAAAGAGGTGTTAATTCCCTTTCTGTGCCACAGCAGCCCAGGCTTTGAACAAAGACACTGTGTACACTGAACTGTGGAAACTTACAGACTTGTAATCATATGTTACACTACTGACAGTGATTTGGGGGGGTGAGGGGGGTGCGGAAGGGAGTGGGTGGGTTTGTTATCTGGTTTAGATGAGGCAAACCTGTAAATACGGAAGTTAATTGGTAACTGAGAAAACGACCCAGAAATGTGAGTTTTTAAAGTCTGTCAGTGGACTTGATGGACACAGGAGTTTTGGTCATTTTGTGTGGAGCTGACCTTATGTCTGAACTGACAGCTAAAGGTGAAGGAGCTGCAGAGCCATACGACGTGAAATAAGAAAGATGATTCATTCAGGACACTTGGAAGTCAAGGAGTGCCAGTGAAAGGAGCCAGGCTTTCTTGGCGGATACAGGCACATTAATCGAGGAGGATGTGTTTGCTTTAGGGCATGACCAGTCAGACATCAAGCAACACATGATTTCTCATTTGGAGGAGGAAGGGATAGCATTAAATGTTCTTCACAGAGGACAATGGAAACCCTTGTCCTTGTGTCAGACCATGGCAGTTATTGTTTAGAGCAGAGAAATGTAAAGACCTTGTTATATCTGTATACTCTTGACGTTAAGCTCTGTGGTGTTCTGTGTGGGAGTTGCTTTTGGTGCCAAGGAGCAGGCAATGATTTCAAGATTTTGGCTGAATAGACCTATCTGGTGAAATGAGACTGCAAAAGGACATAGGATGAGAGAATTGCAGTACTAGGAGGAAGAGGGAGCCTGTGAGTCCTGTGTGGATTACAGCAAAGGTAGGTAGGTAGCTGAAGCAGTAAAGATGTGGGCTGAGTATTTCTGGCAACAATTGTTTCTGCTTTGGTGCTTCCAGCAAAAATTTCAATACTTTGTGGTTAAAACAGCAAAGCAAAATGGAAGAAACCTTTATGCTGCTCTTTAGAGAAACTGATGGGATGACAATGTTTCTCTGTGTACTGATCAGGTTTTGTCTTAAAAATGCCAGCACTTAGAGCAAAAGGCATCAGTCGGGCTGCAGCATTAAGTGAAGAAAGATGCACCAGTCTGAATACCTGACCAAGGACACTAATGTTTGACCTTTCCTACAACAGAGGGAGAGAGTGAGTCAATATAGATCAGGTGGCTAAGCAGCACCCAAGCTTTGTCAAAGCCAAATTACACGTAATGAGGATCTGCCTGATAGACCAAGACTGCAGAGCACTATTTGTACACAGCAGAGAATCTCACAAAGGCAAATATTAATTCACTTAGTCATTTTTTTTATTATGACTAAGAAGTTCCAGACCATCTGATGGCTTTGTTTGGAGAGTTTTATAATACCTCTGACCACACTTAAAGTTTTTGTAAAAGAATGCACATAAAATCCTAGAGACATGTCCTGTCTCCCTGTGGGATATGTTGTAAAGCCAGAAGATGGTGAAATTTTAAAGAAATTCTGAAATAAATAAAGAGCCTAGATATAAAAATGTTCTGAAAAAGGATCTGTATTAACTTAGAATGTGAGAACTTACATTTCTATCTATAAGGATGTGTGCATTATTCTTGATACCCTGATCTGTGTGTCCTGTTGAATCAGCTGTATAGGAAGTTATAACTTGGAGAAGTTCTTTGTAATGTGTTTCTCTTTGCAGCCAATCCTATATCCTTAATGAAGGCATCTGAAGGGAAAAGGAGAATTTTTGATGAAGTCAGAAATCTCCTCAGACTGGAAAGATATAAAAGTCCTTTCTGTATAAGAACAAGTTTATAACATACTCTCTGTGTGTGTGGCTCATGCTGTAAAATTGAATGATTGTGAAAACTGTGTTTGCATCAGATAATCAGATAATCCACCTATTCTGAAAAGAGCTACTGTAAGATCTTTAACAGAGATACTGGTATGAGTCTTGAAGAGAAAATTCAGGCAAAAGATCATCAGATGCAGAGAGCACTTACATTGAAAGCAAAATCTGTGTTTTATATCTCTCTATTTTAGATTTGACCAAAAGTTTGGATGCATGCAAAACTGAAGGTTTTTTATGTTTATTATCTTAAGTCTTGCAGATTCTGTTCAATGAAAAGTCAGATTTATAAATGCATAGAGGTAGGTCAGAATAATTTTTCTGACTACTTTTGAGTGTGTCTGAGAATCAGGGTGGTGAGATTCTTCAAAGTGCTCAAAGAGGTATTTTTTAGTAAGGGAAGTAGCAATTCCAAATGAAATGAATTATGCTCCGTTTTTCTTTGTCTCCAGAAACCACTTCCTTTCCTGAAAGCATCAAAACAGCCAAAAGGCACTAGTGACCAAACATCATAATTACAAGTAGAACTAATTACACAAATTAATCTTCTGAGACCTACTGTAGACATGGGGAATTCATATGAAGTTAAAATTTGTGCTCCCGAAGTTCGGATATGTTTGGGTCTCTGGTTTTGGCATAGGCCTGTCCTACTTCCAACCAGCTAGTTTGCTCATGTTTTCTTTGGTTATTTTTCCCAAGTGTGCTTTTTCACTGTGACTCATGCAGGATAAAGCAAACAAGGTTGGAGTGTGTGAAAGCAAGCTTCCGGAAGAGTAACAAGTCACACTATAAAAATCCTACACATACAGAAAGCCTGTTGTCTTTGCAAACCCATAGAGACATTCTCTGGATGATGCCCACAACTTACAATTGTTTGGTTTTTTGTTGTTTTTTTTTTCTTTTGGGATTCCATTAGACAATGTATTGTGCATTGCAGAGAAGGGTGGCTTGGAAAAGAACAGAGAGAAATACAGTCCAGTGGTTAAACACTAAATGAATCAGGAAGGTGGGAAAACTGGAAATTTTAAAAAAACCTTCTTGAAGCTATTATGGTTTTTTCTTTTTTTCAACTGTTAGGGGAAATTTGTGATGGCTTGCAAAATAAGCCCATAACTGAGCATTTTAACGCAAGACAAAATGGAATTTCACTGGCTTTTGATGCCTTGATTTTGTGTTATTCTAGATGGTGAATGCCATACCTTTTTTTTTTTTGTTATCTTTTAGTTGTTAGGCAGTGATCAGATGTTTCATCAAGAAGATATTAGTGATATTTTAAATTTTCATTTCCAACTTAAGTAGCTGCAATGCTCTAATCCTGCTATAAGCATCTCAAATTCACTAATGACATCTTAAAACTTGGTGTCAAATTGCATTTAGGTACTGGGGTTTTGGGGAGGAAAAATGTGTATATTTTTGTTAAAAGTATATTGGTGTCTTGTTTGTGGCCAAGTAAAGGCTGTAAAAAACATTGGTGATTTTATCCTGTTCTACTATACCAAACCCACCAATGACACAGCTATTAGACTATGAAGTTTTCCCTTTATTTGAAAATACATCGTGCCCCCCTCTCTCTGTGTGGGAAAATCAGGTCTTATGGCTTCTGCATTTGTTGGTATTCCTATAATTTTGGGAGTGTCCTCCCACCTGAATGCCTTCTAGCAGTGCATGTCCAGTGGAAGAAAAAACCACAATTATTAGAAGAGATTTTTGGAGTCTTTGTTGTGTTTTCATTGAAACTTGTACCATCTGGGATTGTGGGACCAAGGAAAAAGAGCAATAAATTAGAATGTGTGTGGGGGAAAGGCAGTTTTTAGTCCCCATGATTCTGCTGAAAAAGCTCTGAAACTCTAATGCTTCAAAATGCAGGGGGCAAAAAAATCCGGAACTCAAAAAGAGCCCTAAACTTCTTCTGATTTAAACCAGTCTCATTATTTGAGTCTCTGTGTAACTCATGCTTGTTAAGTACTTCAGATTACTGTTTCTGAGGTTTTCTAGGTTGTATTTTTTGGTTGTATTTATGCTATGAATTACTTTATAGCTTGTTGGGTTTTTTGGAGGTGGGAGGTTGTGTTGTTTACATTTGTGGATTGATTGTGAACAGTTTCCCAGAGAATGTTCAATATCTGAAATTTCAGCTGGGTTGATTAGCTGTGAATGCTCACATATGTTGTGTGGCTTTGTTCCAGTTCCTGGATTCAATGAGCATAACAACTGTGACAGTCTGGATTTTGAAAAGTACTGATGGTATCTGGAAGGCACCAGTTTTCTCCAAGTCCTATTGGCAAAGACAGAGAGAGGGACAGGTCCCATTCAGGGACCTGAATGGAAGAGGACATAAGGACACTAATGACGCTTCCCTCTGCTTTCCCAGGTAGCTGTACACACTCTCCCAAATACAGGTTCCTTTATGACCTTGAGCAGCAAAAGGGCTTGGTGCTGCTACTCACTGCTTTTTTCCAAGGTTTGCTCAGCTGTCAAAGGTGAAGCTCCCAGACTGAATTTAGACAGAACCAACAATGGGATGTAGTGGAACTAGGGAGAAATGCTGTCCTGAACACAGATTTCTGCAGATAAAACTTACACTTCAAGCCCTTTAAGCACATGTTATTCTTTGAACATAAAGGGCTGTGTTTGTTAATTTTCTTTCTTTGGCATGGTTGGCAGCCTATCTGTTGAGGCAAGGCAGCCGGGGAGAGGTTTGGTGGGTCAGAAGAGTAGGCAAGCAAATCTGTCCAGCATATGGGAGTCTGAATGTTGCAGCACACAGCATGGGACAGGCACTGCTCTCTTAACTTCCCAGAAATCAAAAAATCAGTGCCATTCCTTCAGTCCGAAGGAAGAGACATTTGGCCTAAATGGGTGGGACCTAGCAACTGTAATCAGACTATTTGTGGATGTATTTCCTTTTCTGGAGCTTACAAGCACATATGTTGGTAAAGGGTCTAAATGGTAAGTAAGTGCGTTCTAAGAGTGGGCAACCAAGAGCTTTGTATTAGAATCGGCAATGTTCTCCTTATTTCAGTGCAGAGCTAGTTGCATTTTCTTTTGTTCTTTCAACAGGTTAGTAATTACTGTTGCAGTAATTAGGCTTGATGGAGAGTATATAAGACAATAAATGGTTATTCTGTGCAGTAGTGGGGGATATTTGGTGCCAAGCTTATTATTTTCAGTCAAAGCTAATTATCTCTATTATAATACATGACTCTCTTCCTTGAATTATGAGTGGGAAACTGCTGAATAGATTTTATTTTTTTTTCAAAGTGCCCTGAACCATGGAGAGAAATGAAAATTAAAAACAATGAAAAGCTTGTTAGACAATGAGACGACTCATCTATAAAGCTATTTCTGATAGATTTTTTTTCCCTCATCTCTCATCTGCAGTTATATAAATACCAAATGCTTATCAAGAAATAAATTGTTGCATTACACGTGGTATGGGTATAAAAGTTTAGTTCAGACATCAGAGAAACCACTGTGGATTCAGTGGATGGCAAGCAGGGAGCTGCTTGGCCAGTCGGGAGCGCTGGCGTTGGCTGAGGGGAGCCGTGAGGTCGCCCCTGGACCCAGCTGCGCTGCCGTCAGCCAGGCCGGCCTCCGTGAGCAAGGGATTTGCAGGTGTCCCTATCAAGCGCCTTTGAAAAAGACTGGCTGCCCAGAGCTGGCATCTGTTTTGCTTGTGTTTAGGGCCTGCCCTGGAAATCTGAGCAGGCAAGCAATGTCAGAAGGGATTATACCCTCTGGCCGGCTTACCTCGAGTGATAAGGCCGGCAGAGAGCGTGACTTTGCCTGGTAGGGTTTGTCTGCTCGGCAGATGCTACCCTGTCATTGATTAATAATGCAGCCGTCCCTGCTCCGCTTACATCATGGTTTCAATTTGTAGCAGTGACAAGGCTGATCACCTTTCCAGTCTTAGCCTACTTACAACATACTCTGGGTCTGCTTTGCCCCACACATATGAATCATGCTGTAACTTGACCCCCTGACTGGTGAAACCCGTAGTAGAGCTGCAGCTCACTGCCAGCGCCCGCGGCCGCAGCTCAGCCGGCTCCCTGCACCTCTGCTCCCCTCCCTGCTCCCAGCGCTTCGGACCGCGTGCCCGAATCGCCTTCCCGTGGGAATTGGGGAGCGAGGCTGTGTGGGAGGAGGTGGTACACTACCACGCTTTGTCTGGATGCGCTGGCAGCCACCGACAGCGTGGACAGCTGGACCCAAGAGCTGGGAAGCGCTTCTGGGTTCTGTGTTCGCAAAGCAGCCATTGAAATACCCTCGTCAGGCTCTGACGGTGATTGATGGGGCAGTGGGAAAGGCAGCTGGTTGCTGTTGCTGATTGCTGTTGAATGTAAATACTCCTGTGTTAAGAGGGCATGGGTCAAGGAAGTGTGTGTATGTGTGTATGCAGAGTTCTGCCATTTCCTGCTTTTCACACAGACTTTTCCTAATTCTAAAAATTTTGGTTTTAATTGAATTCCTTACAGAAGAGAATCAGTAAAGCTTTCCTGTGAATTTACAAGGCAGCTTTCCTTAGCGATTCTGTAGCATGCTTTTGCATGTGCTACACAACAGATGTTTGAAGCTGATCAGTGTCATGTGTTGCATTTTGCGGTACTTTAATACGTGCTTTTGAGAGACAAGCAGTACAAAGAAGAACCGAGACTCTAAGATGGATATAATTTTCACAGTACTGTCTTTGATTACTCCAGTAAAACCACATCAGACTATCACTGTGCTGCTCATCTGCAGTCTTGGCTAAAAGCTGCTTGTCTTCTGTCAGAAATTTCATCCTTTACCTGCACATTAATTTTTCCAGCAGTCTCTTGCACCACACAAAAGCTCTGTTTAATAACTTTATAGATTTTCGTACTTCTCATAAAACTGCAAATCAGACTTTCTCAACTTTCTTTGGTAGTGTCATTGTTAAACAGAGGTGATGTCACTGGATTGCTGTTTTGATGATTTTTTAAAATTTATTTATATTTATGGTGCAATACAAATTGTCTTTCTCAAATTAAACATGATCTTGTGACGTCTCTTCAGTGAACTTATGCAGAAGATTACTGTGTCTGATGTTCATCGTTATGCTATCCCAAATCTTAGTTCAGGTCAGTGATGGCATTTTGAGAGCTGCCTTTTAGGAGTGGCTAAGCTGAGCCATAGCAAAGATACCTTCCTAATTTGCTTTCTTGGTGTCACTGAACGTCCAGTTTGATGAAAATGAAAGCTAACCACCAAACTGTTTATAGATCCTATAAGGCCATAGCCATACATTCAATAGGAGTGGCAGAGAATTAAAAAATAATAATAAAAGCAGATGCTATTCAAAGGTGGTGTTTCAGATTTTTTTCATAATGTCCCTATCAATTAAGGTAGTCAGTGGGTGAGGAAGAATTCACATGTATGAGCATTCAATAATGGTTATTTACATGAAAGAGGGTTTTAAGATAGGGCCCTGGAGTGGCTGAAGGCTAACAGAAGCTGTGTAAGAGCTACTAAGAAAGCATTAGTATGTAAAGTTAAGACAACACAGTCAGCTATACTTTAAATTGCATCTAAATGGGGATATAAACTATTTATGTGAGATGCAGGAGAAGTGTATGCCTTTTGACTTTCACAAGGCAAATATATCTATAGCACAAACAGATGAAAATAGAGACAGTTTTCACATAATCAAATGTGTAGCACTCAGTCCTTCATTCTTTGGTCTGAGAATCCAAAATTTAGTAGCTAACAAGTAAATATTGTAAAACATAGTATTAGCTGATTAGATCTGGCAAGAAACAAAACTCCAGACTAGGAACCTGCAGTACTAGAGAGGAAGAAAATTCATTAAACAGTATAACAGTACACTTACAACAGTAACTCATAATGATAATCTTGTAGAGATGTGTCTGCAAACTGTAACTCAGCCAAACTAACCCATTTATGGCTTCTGACATCTCAACAGAATGCCCTTAGATGCTATTAGCCTATTTTTGTTTTATGTCTCTTTTGTAGTGGCAACTTAACTGTTTTAAAGTGTCTCTCTATGGGAATTGATGGGTTTTATTATGTATGTTTTTGTACTATAAGGAGGAGGATGATCGATTTTGTTTATGCTTATGCTGGTTGTTGTTGTTTGGCTGTGAGACAAGGTTGCTATCAACAAAAGGGATGAAGCATGAGGTAATGACTACAGCTTAAATGAGAACACTTGCCATACCTGCTTTTTGCTTGGAGTGATCATCAGGTATCAGGGCATAGTCAAATGCCATGTGTGTTTTCTTTCGTGTTCACAAACTGGCAAGCTTAATGGCATTAATGACATTTCTTAACAGTTTCCTTTGCCCTTGAAATCCAAGCTGCTAGTACTGTGCTAAACTATTTAGGACCTTCTGAGAGTCAGTGGAACAGTTTATATGTCCAGTTTGCTTAAGTATTACCTGACCTGATTCTCCTCTGCTAAGGGTGTATTTCCTTTGTTCCAGCCTTTCTCCGTAGTTTCTAGGACCTTGGATTCCTGAAGGCCAGTCCTGCTGTGAGATGAAGGCAAGTATTTGGTACTTTGGCCTTTTCCATATCCTGTGTCACCAGGTCCCTAGTCTTGCTGAGTAATAGGCTCACATTTTCCCTAGCCTTCCTTGTGTCACACATGCACTTACAGAAGCCCTTCTTTTTGTCTTTGATATCCTTCACCAGATTCAGTTACATTTGGGTTTTGGTGTAACTTTGTCCCTGGTACTCAGACAATGTCTCCATATTCCTACCAGGTTATCTTCCACCCTCTGTATGCTTCATTTTTGTGCTTGAGTTTGTCTAGGACCTATTCTTTCATCCATGAGGCCTCCTGACATTTTTTGAAATTGTTGGGATGGACCCCTTTTGATCTTGGAGGGGATGATCCTTAAATATTATCCAGCTTTCTTAGGCCTCTCTTCCCTCCAGTGCCTTGTCTCATGGGACTCTTCTGAGCAGATCTTTGAAGAGGTTAGAGTCTGCTTGCCTGAAGTGTCCAGTGTTTTGAGCTTGATTTTCACCCTCCTCTCTGCCCTCAGGATCCTGAACTCCCCCATCTCGTGTTCTCTGCAGACAAAGCAGACCTTGATCTTCACATTCTCGATGAATCTCTCCTTGCCGGTGGGCATGAGGTCCAGCAGAACATTCCTCCTCATTAGCTCTTGTCATTTGTGCTCTCTAGAAACCTCCTGGATTGCTTATTGTCCTGCTGTATTGTCCCTCCGGCAGATACTGGGGTGGTGTAAGTCCCTCAGGAGGTCCAGGCCTGCAAATGTGATGATAAAGTTGCTTGAACTGTTAGGGCAATCCAGTGAGGGAATGGAAAGAACCATACTGGTGATAGAGAATATTTAGGTTAGTGAAGAACCGCAGAAGTACATTCTGTCTTGCAAATTGCCCTGCCAGCTGAGAAGATTACTACAAGTATCCCTCCATACTGGAGACTTATTACCCATACTAGAGGTTACTGTCCCCTCTGACCTGTGGCTCAGTATCATGGGGACCACTTAAACTTGTTCACGTCAGAAAAAAACCTGAGAGAACAAAGACTAAATATTTAAACATTTTCAGCCAACTTCACTCATTTTGCATGAAGCATGCTTGCTCCCTAGCAGGTCAGCTTGCTGTAACCTCTGGCAAGGGTGAGAGGCAGCTGGGAAGATCATCATCTTCAGCTGGCATAGCTAGGTCTGTAAAAGGACTTCTATCTTTGGCTTTTCTCCACTCTAGACATGCTCTGCATATGACTAATTTGTTTTTTAAAAGAAACCCACAGAACACTTACCCAAAGAATTCTGCTGCTGCAGCAATCCTGCTCCGAGGAAGACTGAGCTATGGTCTTGTCTTGGTCTGGGAGGTGAGAAATCTGATGGTGTTTGCAGTTATTGGTCTAACCTGGAGTGGAACGGCCAGTCAAGAATTATATGAAGAATGAGAGAAATACTGCTCAGAAATGAGACCTTCAGCATTTACTTATACCCTTGAACCTGCTCAAGTGTTAAGCAGTGGAATCATGAGGAAGAGACACGATTTGAAGAAGACAGAAAATGAAGAAGAGAGAGGAAATACTGGATAAACTGGAGTCTGTCAAATGCAAACATGAGAAGACAAATGGTTAGCGAAAGGGTCTTAAACTTTTGCTCTTTGCTTTGACTGACAAGAAATGCCACCATGACCTAAAAACTTTATTTCTCCACGCATGTGGACCAGAAGTTCTAGTTTCTTCTTCTGACTTCTTGGCTAGTTGCAATTTGTTGAGTTTTGCCTAAAGTTCTTATAGTTTGTATAAAATTTAATTTAGGAAGGAGTTGGGCTCCATTGGTGAGACCACATCACAAGAAGGATTGATAAAAATAGACTCAGCTACAGGAGAGCTCCTTCTCATGTTAATGCAACACCTGGTACTGTTACACCAATGGCTGGATGGACAGGGACTTCCTGAGGAGTCTGCAAAATCTGATGTAAAGAGCTAAACTTCTCTGGCAGAGATCCATGACAAATTGCCAGAGATGAGAAGAGAACCACCCAGGTATGTTCAAGCTCTGCACTCGAGGCAACTGGGTACCAGTATCTCGCTTCCAAAATGAACTGTTGAAGAGGAAAAAATCCTTCAGACTCCAATATCTGTGGGAAACTAGGCACGTTCTGACATCCTAGCAGCCATACTCCCCCCTCTTTACTCTTCTGCTTCATCTTTTGTGGATTGTGAATGCCACAGGCCTCAGAAGTTCACTTGCAGGTTTTCCCTTGTGTTCCCACCACTGTCACCCCTACATCTTTCAAGGCTGAGTGTTTTTTTCAAGGTTTCCTGGAATTCTGTATTGAGAGCCAGAGAATGGTATGCTTTTTTTTCATAGTCCAGTTACTGGGTCTTAATTCCACACTGTAAGTCAAACATGCAGAATGGTAACAGCAGGTGAGGAGGTGCCTTAGCACACCCATTCGATGCAGACATCAGATTATTTCAGAGTTGGAAGTTGCTATTTAATAGATTCATGTGGTAGTACTAATGATGGATGATGTTGCAGTTATTAAATATACATTCTATAATAATGGAAAATAAGCGTAAGTGGGGTCTCTTGTGAACCCATGAGCCAATGTCTTTACAAGAGTGAGAAATAAAGGGAGAAGCAATAAGTATTAAGAACTTGTAATAACTCAAGCAACTGAGTTGTGCATTTCTGGATGTGTTGGAGATTTTCCACAGATACTTCCTATGGAAAGAATTTATGAATCAAAGCATAAGAGTTGTCCAGGGAAGATTGGTCCCACATGGATACTGTTGCTGTTTTAACTCATCCAGATCTTCAAAACTATTCACTATGAACAGATTGTATTCATAAGTACAGGAAGCATTTGCATTTAGCATAGCTAAATTAGCTGAAGCAGAAATGAACACACTCCATGTAATGTTTAACCAGAAAATAGAACAGTTGTATGGTCAGAGTGAGACATTTAGAGGGGGAAGATAGAACAAGCCAAATTTTGCTCCTGGTTGGGTTATCATTGGATTGCAGCAACATTGTTCATGGCAAAACTTGGCTGGATTAATGTTCTTTCTACTTGCATTGGCATTCCTGCCAGTTGTTATTTCCTTCTTATGCAGAAGGGGAGCTGAAACCTCCATTTTTAGCATCATGGAAAATGGCTAAGACTATTTACTCTGAAGGGACCTATCTAGTATACATTCGAGGAAGGAGATACACCATTTATCATCTTTTATTTTAAATAATGCTACCTGGGTAGCGTTCAGTATCATCAGTACATTTCCCCTCTCTCTTTTCTCTTCAAAAACTCCAATACTGTTCTTAGAACAACTTTTGACTCAAGACTGTGAGGTTATGAATCACCTCAACTCTTGTAGAAGTAAGTAGGGTTAGAAAGGTTTGGTGATACCTTTGCATTCTCAGACACAGTTAGCAATTCACATCACTGAAACTTCAGATTAAAAAAAAAAAGGACCTCGAGTTATCTTTTAATTATCTTCCCTGGAATAAAAATTTTGCAAGCAGCTTATCTGTATTAGGAAGGTTGTACATCTTTAAGTTTGTTAGATAACACACCTACACTTGCAAGGAGATTAAGGATGGGCAGAAATATTACCGAAGTTTCATAATGCTTATGTAAATATTGTTCATCCGGAAATATCCTGAGTACTAGGATCCCTATTGCTTCCCGGCTTTATCCTGGACAGATTCAATAAAGCACATTGCAGTTATGACCAAACCTTTGGAAATGCAAATATACCTCAGGTTAGAATTTTAGGAGTTAAACTAAACTTGTTTAGTTTGTTTGAACCAGTATTCCCATCATTACAAAGTTTACTGTTTGTTTTCAAGTGATGTAGAGAATTGCGCTTAAAGGTTCAAGGTTGAATTCTTCCTGGTGTAGAAACAAATGTGGTTCTTTGATGCTGTTTAGCTCTGCTGGATGTGTCAGTCACATTTTTAATACGCCATTTGTCCAACACTGGGTATTTTCACTCAGGACTGAATGTGCCACAGGTTTTTACTGTCCAGGTCATCTTGAACCCTCTGGAGCTGTATGGATCTAAGCATATGCTAATGTCACATTAGGAGGAGTCGGTGGGGGGTATATCCCTACCCTGGTTCCTCCCTTCCTACAATCCCTCTTGCACTTTGATTTTCATGCCCACCATGTGAGCTAGAAGAGAGTGGCAGTGCCCAGTCTCCCTTGATCTGGAAAAAAGGTGACTGGGACTGAAAGGAGCACTGCAGCTTGTGCTCCCACAGTCCACCACCTTGTGTTCAGTGTGGCTTTTCATAGTGAGGTTCTTGCATGCTGATGCAGCATCATGAAGTGTTTACTGCTGTTGCAATATGTTCTCTAAGGACACAGGATACCATCCAGTTCCTTGGGCTTCTCACTCCAGCATCTCTCCAAGAGGAAGAAGTGAAAGCCTGATATGGCAGTATTCAATTATTCTTACTGTACAAGGTACAAGCAAAACATCTACCATTAATCATGGATGTTTCAAAACCATAAACTCATATTCTTTAACAGTTGGGGAAGAAAGTTGGTCTTTCCTGAAAATATTGAAGCAGATGGGAGCGGTGTGATTGCCAGAATAACCCTACAACTTCTACTAACATGAAACCGTTTTGGACAGTTCAGGACATCTGGAGTGAATATGGGAGAGGGAAATGAAAAATTTCTTGAATGTACTTAAAGGCTGAAATAGAATTACAGTGGCACAGACATGCAGAAACTGAATGAAATACACACATGGATATGCAGAAGGCTTAAAAGGAAGTCAGCCTGCTAGGAGCAGAACTATTTTTAGCCTCCTAATGAAGAAAGCAGCTGTATTTGAGAAAGCCAGTCACTCACTGCTTGGAAAATCAGCTGGAACTCTTTCTGGGTCCTGGTGTTCTGGTTGCGAGAGGAAAATCTTATGTATAAGCTCTTTCAGCCCTGGAGAACCGTAAATGGCAGTCATCTTGGCTTTTGAAGCACAGTTGGGAGCTTCCTGGGAACAGATTCACAGACTTCTCTCGGTGCCCATGGTCACTTTGTGGTGTTCAACCATTCTTGGAATGAGCGTTTCTTCA
Organism: Oreocharis arfaki; assembly: GCA_013398015.1. Classification (NCBI taxonomy): domain Eukaryota; kingdom Metazoa; phylum Chordata; class Aves; order Passeriformes; family Paramythiidae; genus Oreocharis; species Oreocharis arfaki. The sequence goes on from VZRR01006130.1 coordinate 342,017, forward strand.
GGAGACAGCAAGGATCTGGCAAAGTCCTCTGAGATGTGCGTTGAATATAATATTGAATTCTGCCTTTTTTTGTTCTGTGCTGTGCAGCTTGTTATACGATGTTTACTTCCATTCTTAATTTCCCTGAAGCTTTGCTGGGGTGCAGCAGGCTGTCCAGTTCATTGTAAAAGCCCTGTTTTCTTGTCCATGTAGTGCTTGCTTTAGGTATGGGAATGGAAGAGAGCCTCTTTATTTTACTGCTCTGTTGAAACTTGAATTGCAAAAAATTGTGTCTCTGATCTTAATGTACCATCTTCTTTGTATAGAATAAGCCCTTTTGTAAGGTTTCTTTGGTATAAAAGAAAGAGATGTCTTTTTCTGTCATATTGCTGAATTAAACAATCAAACTGAGTAATGTGTGTCCTAGCTGTGACAAGAATGGACAATAGTTATCACCATGTCAAAACCATCGAATATGCTTGCTGGAAGTAAAAGAGACAGCTTGATTTTTCCCCTGGCTTGAGGAACCATTTCTGAACTAGTTAAAGTAGGTGCATCATAAAAGGGTGTATTGAGAGAAAAGGGATTTTAGCTTCAAGCCAGTGTTGGGGAAGCCTGACCACAGCCATCTGCCTGAGATGGCCTGGCATTTTTCAATGAGAGAATGAGATTAGTGAGGAGGCCAGTTTGGGTTTGGAAACCTACTCCTGCAAGTAGTCAGTCAATTTCAGTCAATGGTCACCTGCTCATTCCCACATCAGGAATTGAACAAGATCTTAAAGGTGGGAGGAAGGCAGGGTATGGAAGAAGAAATGCTGTGGAGACGGAGCTGGGACCCAGGCTTCATGAATATCCCAGCCCCTGGGCAGGTTTGCCAGGCTTCTTCAGTCACTTCCAGCTCCCAACCTTGCATTTGGTCTCTTCAGAAATATGATTTTTCTTGTCCGTCATCTGCTTTAATACTTGAAGTGTCTTACACAATGGGGAACCATCTTTTATGTAGGTACTTGAATCCTCAAAAATTGGAAGGAGAAGAGGGGTCGTATGCACCTGATCTTCTTTCATAGTAAGACTATGACCTGGGGAAGAAGTTGATGCTCTCAGCCTCTTCCCATTTGCTTGTCACCTGCCACGTATTTGCAGAAGACCATCCCTCTTTGATTTCTTGGCACAGTTTCTTGTCCCTAAATCTGTTTCTGCTTGAGCGATATAGTTTTAAGAAATAACCTCAAAGTACTGAAAAGCAGGAAGATCATCAGCTGAATTGCATAAGGGGCAGTTACATGAGTATTTATTCTGGCATCAGTCAGGCAGCTTGGGGACAGTGACCAGCAGCTAGAGAGGGAGCTGGAGCCTCCTTGCCCAATGCAAGGGCAGTCAGTGCAGGTCTGACCACAGCCTTTGCTTTCTGACACAAATACCTGAAGTTCTTAGATGGTTTCAGCAGAGCCTGTTTTGCATAAACCATTTCTATTTTCCCATTACTCTTATGTCCCTTTATTAATAACATAATGTAAATAATTCTGTGCTGGATTTGGCATTCATTTAAACAGGTGTAACACTAAAGGGGTTGTAATTGGTTTCGGTGTTCCCAGCCTTCTCTCCAGCTGCAGTTTCCAAAGGAGTTTACTTGTTTTTGCTTTTGAAGGTTCATTATTACCATAATTCACTCATCAGACTGCTGCTTTTCATGTTAATTCACTTTTATTGCCTGGTAGGAGGCAAGATGAAATGTTTTAGGCTGCATCCTAAGGTTGTTCTTTGAGTGGCCGGTGTTTTAAATGGTTGGGATGGGCATTGGCAAGAAGAGCTTTGTGATATTTACAGTCTTCAGGAATCTGTGTAAAAGTAAAAAAAATACTTATCCTGATTCTTTATAAATACCACATGCAAGGCACACCTGTCTTCTGCCATGTGGGCCAGCTAATTGGTTTTTGATCTATTTTCACTGTTCTTAGCTGAAAGGCAATTTTTTTGTTAAGTTTCACAGAGAGCTCTAGAGCTGTTTTAGGGGTTTGTTGCTGTGAAAAATAGCCATGGTTTTGGTTTTTTAAAAAGCATTCTCAAGGAATAATTACAATGATTGAGAATGCTCCCTAGAAAAAAACAGAAGCAAGTACATTTTTCATAGCTACATGTCTCTAAAATGTCCTTGTGGGTTTCTTCACATATTCAGGAAACTTTTAAAAATAAAAAGGAGCAAATCTATCTCTGAGCTTGGCAACAGCTGAAGTTTATATTTCACAAGTATCTGAAAATGGGTTCCTCCCCATTTGCAGACACAGATGCCAAAGTTTTAAACTGACAGTGCAAAGTTTATATTGCAAGCTTTGTAAAGGCACAAAGCAGCATTCTTCTGGTCTGTGCCAGTCCTGCCCTTATGCATGGCTGGGATGAGGCCTTGTTGGACAGTTGTTATTATTATTGTTTATTAATTCTTAGCCTTGCAGTCGTGCAGAACAGCAAGTCGGCATTGTTGAATCAGGAACTGTACACATGAAAATAGCAAAAAGGTTGCCCCTGCTGCCAAACTTTTGGCAGTATTTTGTATTCCATTCTTGTCTGTATTAAAACACAGAATGTAGTGAATGGGCCAAACCCTGAAATCCTTATTTGGTTATTATGAAAAGAGAGAGAAAAGGCTGTGATTCATTAGGAGAGAGATGAATAAGAGACTGCAGAGAAGGTCTGTGCAAGGTAGCTCAGAAGATTCGTTTCCCTTGTGTTATAACCCGGCAACACAAGGGTTGTCTGAGCACAGCAAATGGTGGCTCTATCAGAAGCAGTGCTTTAAATAGTCCTCATGCTGGGGCAAACAGAGGAGTGATGTAAGGAGATGCCTGCTCCTTATGTGATGTGTCTAAACATGTGTGTGCAGGGTCAGTTGGAAAAGCTGGGTAAATGCATGATCCTGCGAAGATGTTTCAGGTGGAAATCGTTGCATGGGGTGCTCCTGAAACCAGCTACTTCAAAAGTTTATTCACAGGGGTTTTTGTTGTTGTTTTTGTTGTTGTTGGTTTGGGGGTTTTTTTGGTTTGTTTTGGTTTGGGGTTTTTTTTGTTACTGGGAGCACAAAATACCTGGGATTACCTGTTATCTCAAACAAAAGGGGTACTGGAGAGGGAGCAAAACCTGTTGTTCCAGCAGCAGAGCAGTTTCTAAGTGGCAGGTCACTAATACTGCTTCAGTATATTGCTGGAAGCAGCAGGAGTTACAGATGTTTGATTGCATCATCACATTATACTCTCTGATGCTGGTGGTTTGGGTTGTTGTAATCCCACTGAAATTATACTTTGGCTTCAATGCTTTGGCCTGCCTGAGCATGACTGATCGTTGTCTGCTCTTCAAGATTAGCTGAAAGTGCCTAGCTAAACACTCTGAACTTTGTGGCAGAAGAGGATGAATTTGGGGGCCATGTCTGTGAAAATGTTGCACAAAAAAAGGCTGCCGTGTTTACTCCCTTGTGCTGCCTGGCATAGATGGAAAAAGGAGAGCAGTGCAGAGCTCAGCCTGTCTGCTTCGGACACATTCAGCTACTTAACTCATGGCACAGGCCACTACGACCATGATAGTCTGTATTTCAGCAAAGGCCAGAGGGTGTTGTAAATAGTACTGGGATGTGAGGTTTTGTTCCTTACTCCCCACTTTTTACGTCAGATGCTGAATGAATTGCACGTGCAGGCTTGTGAGGGGGGTGGCTCAGCTGCTCTGCCTCATGCTCCCCAGCCCTCCCTGATCTTGTGTCCCAGAGAATCTCAAAGATAATTTTAGTAAAAGGCTGTTCTGGGTGCCCTTTGGCTTATCTGTTTACAAAGTCACAAAGTCTCTTCTCATTATTTTTCAGGGATCAGAGGGGACAAAAGTTTAAATATTAGCTCAATTATTTAAACCCTGTGGCAATGCCAGTCTGCTTGGCACATAGTGTGTAATCTAGTGATAAGATATTCAGTCGACTGATGACCCTCGCAGCGTTGTAAGAAATATGCTGATTAATTCTCTGTGAGGGATAGGAGGGACAAAGCATCTTCTATGTTTTGTGACAATTGCTAATCATAAAATCTGCCAAAAACCTGGTCTTAGAGATCTATGCTGTTGCCCTCCAACAAACCCTGATTTCCCGGAGTCTTCTGGAGTATTCCTAGATAGGCAGTACTGCAGATGAATAACGAAATAAAAAAAGATTTCTCCAGTAAAAGCTTTGTGCCTCAAAATATTTTCTGGTATATAGTCACATTTTTGTCCACTAGATGGCTTTTCTCTCCCTGCCTGCAACTTGATGGAGCAATTAGAATTAACTAAATGTAACCTATCTAAAATGGTATTACTTACAGCTAAATTCAGATATTTGTAGCCCTTTAGTCAAAATTTTCTATTTACATAGAGCATGCAGGGCATATATATCCTGTGATGTAAATTTTCCTACATGGAACAAATCTTCTGTGCGTTGGCACAGAGAAAAATGCAAGTTAACATGTTTTACCAAATTGTTTGCCAACATTGTTTGCTTATTGTATGAAATTATTAAAGACCACAGGGCACATCCTGTGGTTATTAAGTCTCTAGCAGTGACACTGAAAAAATAATGTAAAATCCTCCAGACCTTGTTTTGGTTTGATTGGTTTGTTTTTTAGGAATCAAAAATAGAGAAGTTCCTCCCCTTACGACCCAGTCTGTAGTATAATATTAATTAAGGATGTTTGGAAGCAAATTTAGGTTCTGCAATCATTATAATTAAATAGGACAGATGGACAGAACTCTGCATTATGTGGCTTGAGCCAAATCGAATTGCTTGCCAAAAAAAAAAAAATTGTGCTATTTACATTGAGAAAAGTCTCAGTTTTAGTGATTGCGTGAGTTCCTCTGACCACTGATGAGATAGTAGCCTTTCCTGTTGACTTTACCACATGGATGAGATAGCGGTCATGAGAAGAGTACCCTGAATTAGTAAAATATGTGGTATTCAGGTTATGATAACAAAAATTTAATAACACATCCCAACGAGCATTTTATTATTATTTTATAATATTTACTCTCTTAAAAAACACAACACAGTCAAATTAAAAGTAATCACCAGGCTGATGTTCACCATTTCACTGAAGAAAATAATAGAGAAGGTACAATTTCATGTTTAAAAATTGTTTTCAAGAAACATGCTTATACCAACAAGTCTGATGTGGGTAAACACACTAGATGAAGATGAGTGAACCAGCACTTGGGATTTGGGGGATTTCTGCAAGGAAGTTACTGCAGGAGCCTGCTTGGAGATGCAGTTCTTCTTTTATAGCTAGTAAGTATTTGTTCAGTGGGAAACTCTCATCTTTAGCTGTTGAACCAGAGCAGCTCCTTTTTTTTCCCCTGTCAACTTCCTGATAGTCACGGGAGGAAAAAAGAAGTAGTGTTCTCATTTCAGCATCCCTCGCCCTCCTCCTTGCTTCTCTGGAAGATGAAGCAAGCAAGCTATTTCTGTTACTCATCTTTTCCTTCAGCATCCTTCCTTCAGGATCTTTCTCACTTGTGAATCATTCCAGTGCCCATTCCTGTCCCCAAGTCTAGCTTTTTTAAGCTTCAGCTTAGAGGGTTGTTGGGTTTTCCCTGCACAGCATGGGACCCCGCTAGAGAATAGGCTGGGATCTTGGTAATCTCCATCAGGCTGGTAGCACTGGGATGGAGGAGCAGAACAACCACTGAAGTTATTTCTCTGTGATTTGGGAAGCCAGTGTTGCAACAGTTTGCACTCAGTTTAAGCTTGGAAAGGCAGTTTTTGCTGCCATTAAGTTTGTTTTTTATTTCTCCTTTTTTTAACAAAAGCTTAGATTCTGTGAGAATCCACCACTGAGACCAGTGTACATACTTGCCAGGGAAATCTTGTAACTGCAAAGCATATGAGTGGATTTTTAAGCCCCGTTTGACTAATACCAGAAGGATTAATGTGCTATTTTGTTTGATGCCAGCGCAAGAAAAATGTCATGTGCTTTAAACTGAAGGGTTACATTTACTTGGGTGGTGCTAAGCTGAGGTGATGCAAGTCGCTGTGTTAAAAGCCCTGGTGTGCTCATGGCCCTGGGTCATGGAGATCTTCAGGCTGAGCCAGCTATTGTGCTGCCTGTCATGAATGAACGGGGTGGAGGAGCAGCTCTTTCGGCTCAGGAGAGAGCTGACATTGTGAGTGCAGGACGTGTGAAGCACTTGCTAATCCAGTGGCGGTCAGCTAAGCACTTTGGTCAGAAATGGTCGGGATAACACACAAGCTTCGATCTTTGAGCTTCTAAGCTACCTTCTGCTTTCAGTTACAGCGCTGTAAATCCATTGACTTCCCTGGCATTCCTACACTAGGCTTATTCCAGCGCTCCCAACAGCAGCGTTGAGGCAACACAAGGGAGGGGAAAGAGGTGAACAGAGCAAAATTGTACTCTGCAATTTTGACTATGCACACTTTCAACCATTTGTCTTAGAAGAGGATGTTCTTTCTGGCCACCAAGAACGGTGAGGCCACAGTGAAGCCTCAGTAGCACTTCTGCAGGCTCATCAGCGCTGACATGGAAACTCTTCTCTAGTGTGTGAGTATGTGCGTGCTACTGAGCATGCAGTAGTAACAATCCCATTTTTTAGCTCCACCCTACTCCAGTCTAGCTGTCTGCTGATGATAGCCAGAAGAGACCATCTGAAATCCTCCAAGCCTAACTAGAGCGTTCCAGAAACCGTATTAAAAATAATTAAACAGTAGAAATGCTTTAGCTCAGTTTAAAAATTGTCTGGGAGATGATGTGTGGGGTTCCTGTTCATGACACGGTGGGTATGTGGAACGCTGTGAGGCCACAGCTTTTGCCAAGTGCAAAGGTAATTGGGAATAGCCAGGTCATGCTAGTCGTCAAAATCACTGCAGCAGCAGATCCAAAAGGCAATAAATAATAACTCAGTCTTACCTGTGCTGATCTTAGGGAACTTGGGATAAGGAAGCAAAGGTTGACCGAAGTCACCTTTAATCCATCTTGAATCTTAGCATTGGCCAAAGATCTCCTTTAACCAGTGCCAGTTCATTAGAGTTCTGCAGCACTTTTTCCAGAAAAATCCCAAATTTGGTCACAGCAAGTGCTCAGCTGGAGGCAGGCAGGTCATGTACAAACCAGCTATGTTAGCTCACAGTTCTTCTGTGCCACTGTGCACCTCTGTAAAGACCATGCTGAGGTCCTTTCAACTTCTTCACTGGGCCTTTGATATCTGCTAGCTTTGTGCATTCCTACCTCCCTGTGTAAGAAAAATGGTTTTTACCACCAAGGAAATCTGTAAAAGAGATGTTACTAACTCAAACACCTCCAGTCTGTGAAGAAAATGTAGATTTGATTCCTTTTGTGCATCTGAAATGCTGCTGCCAAACCTGTGCTGTGAAAGGTGAGGGAAAACATAGAAAGCTAATAAAAATAATTGGTGACACCAGAGCGAGAAGATGTGCGTGTCACAGATAATAAATTTGGCTCTGCACTGAACATAAAAGGATTTGCCAAAGTTTTTGTCTGTCTTTTCAATTCAGGCAGAGGTTTACAACATTGAAAGTAGCCAGCCAGGTTTGATCTCAGGTTAGCCTGCACATGGAATGACTGCTGACCTGTCCAAGCACAGGAGCTTGGCCAGGCCTCAGGACTGATTTTTCTCTGAGTAACCCCAGAGACCACCCTCCGTCTTGACACAAAGATTTCAGGTACACAGGACTTGCTGAGGCTGCCCTGCAGTATTGGGTCAGCTTCATCAACACAGTATCACCTTGCTGTTGTTTCCTTTTAAACTTGCAGAAAGATTACAGCGTTTGTTCTCTGGGTTTGATGTGATCTGGTTTTGTTTACACCCTAATGATCAACCATGAAAAAACGGAGTGACATGTACTTGCTATGAATTAGTATATGCTGTTAGTTAAGCTTTTGAATGTGTGTTTAATTTTCAGGTGGATGCGTAATTACTCTGTGACCTGTTTAGCATTGGAGACTCATTCCTTTCAAAGACTGGCGAAAAAAAGAGGTTACATCCAAGCTAAAATGAAAAACACAAAGGATTTTTTTTTCTGTATCACATTAAAAAGATTTCTGAACAAATTTGTTTTCAAAGTAGTTTGCTCTCAGTCCTACGATGACAACTGCCAGCAGCTGGCTGGGAAAAAGCAAAAGTTAGTCTGAAAAGTAATAAAACTCACATGACCTGAAATTGTACAATACTGAGACCATTTGTAACCACAGCTAGAGTTATTTGTCATTCTGGAAAAAATAGTGAAGTGTCTGGGGGTTTTCTTTGTTACAATTTTTCTTAAAAGGGATTTTCTTTTCCAGGGGCAGCAGCATAAGGGATTTTTGTTGGTTACTTTTTTTTCGAAGCTTAGTGATAACCAACAAGCAATGCGATTTTTGCAGGAAGGTATCACATCCTGTGTTAGAGAATAAATTGTTCCCTTGATGATGTACTGAGTGATAGCCCTTCTTGGGCTTACGGATTTTTCTGTATATTTGCATAGAAAGACATTACAGCACCCTTTTAGCTGATAACAGTAGCACATCGTGGCATGTTTCTGCATAGCTTACAACTCCCTGGACAAGCTATTGATCAGGTAGGTCACTTCCAGTGGAGCAGACAGTCATTCTGTTCCCTCTTTCTTGGATGGGAGATAAGCCTTTTTGCTAGTCTTCAGGGTCCTGTCTCCCCTCTCTCTTTGTGTGGAGTATGGTACCATCAGAAATCTCTTGCTCCTTTTTGTTCAAGATTTCTAGTCTGACATCACAGGGAAAGCAAGAGAAGAAGGAAAAAGCACAGCTTTTTAAATGGAGGAAAGTCAGTCCTCTTACTTGCCAGATTCAGAAAAAAGCAATGCTTGTCCAGCTTTGCTGCTTCAGTGTTGATTTCAGTGCTAAAAATGACACATGCCTGTTAGATTGGAGTGGATTTCTCCAGAGAGCATATTTTCATTCAGATTCGTGTAACTATTGACCAGGAACAAGGTTAAATTGAGCCTGTTTAAAAATTAACCTGTTAAAAAAAAAAAAAATTACATAACTCGGTGGCGCTCTTCGGGCAATCTTTTAGCTTTCTAGCATCAAGTCATCTCTGATGGTGTGCAGGCTGCGTTTAAAGGCAATGCGTTCCCAGCACTTCCTATGCCTGGGAAGTTCTGTGCTGTTGCTTGAAACTGGTAATTCTCTGATGGTCTTTATGTTCTTACAGTTTGGATATGAGTATGCACACTCATTTCTGCATTTATTTTCCTGGACACCATTTTTTCAAAAATATACCTTTAAATGTGCCCGTTCTTAATTCCATGCCCCTAAAACAGCTCAAGCAACGGATACAGGAAAATGCAAGTGCTTTAGGAATCCTCTCTGTCAACACAGCTATCTTCAAGGCTGTGTTTTGACTGTCAGAGCAGGGGCAGTTGACGGAAGCACGTTAGGAAGCAGTAATCCAAAGCTCGTAGTAGATTTAAATCCCTTGGTTCAGAATTAGCCGTGATTCCTTCTGTCAGGAAAACAGAGCTCAGTAAAGGTTAGATCTCCTACTGTATTTTCATTCAGGTTAATGTTTAAGCTGTGCCGGTGGCTGTGTCCAGGGGAACAGTGGGTGCTTGTACAGCTATAAATGACGAGAGGCTGGGTGTGTGGGAGCCCTCCCGTCAGCTGTTCGAGCCCGGCGAGCACCTTGGCTGCAGCTGGCTCCAGCCCCGGCGCCCTGCGAGCGCTCGGCTCCCCGCTTGCACCAGCTCGCTCATTGGTCGCAGCTATCGCCCTCCTCGCAGCCACTGCTGCTGACAGGGTATCTCTCCTCGGCTGAGATTACTGCGTATGACCTACTTTGAAAATGGTGTGAACCAAGGTTCACAAATTGTCTTGGAAGGGTGCCACGAGCTTGGTGTGCAAACATGCGCGGTCTGGGAGGCTTCTGGCGGAGCAGAACTGGCTGTCTCCGTGTCCTTCCAGATGCAGCACGCGTTCCTTTGCCAGCCCCGGCTTCACAATCCATCTTTGTGCTCTTGAGTGCGGCATATTGATTTCCCAGGCAGGCCTGCTAGGTTAGAGAGCCTCTGGCCAATAAGTCCTCCATGCCTTTTTGCTCTCAAAACAGCTGAAGTAGTAATAAAGATGAATAAAGGGTTTCAGCCTGAGCTGTCAGCTGAAGCCTAGCAGTAGTAGTAGTAGTTGTAGTAGAAGCAGTAGTAGTGGTATCAGAATACAAGTCACAAAGGAGAGCTAAGCAGTGACATTTTATTTATACAGTTTGTCTGTTTACTCTAATCCGATTGTTTATAGTGTAATGTAAACTTAAAATTACCAAAGCTGCTTTCCCTGCCAGATGAACAGTTTAACCTGTATGCCATTCCAAATACTGATAGAGGAGAAAATTCCACAGAAAGGAACAGCCTGGAGAGTTGCAGTCGGAGGGCTGTACAGGTCTGGGATTTTAAAATTTTTTTTTTCTTCATTGTCTTCCCTTATGTAAGCTCTGTGCTGCAGAGGAAAGTTTCCACAGACTCAGATCATATACAGTTTCAAATCTACTTGAAAGATAAGGCTTTTTTTTTTTTTTATCCCCTCCCTAAGGCTAATATATTACATACCTACTCAGCACAGGGCTGCCTGTTATCTGATAAGATAATTAGCATCAGGCACGAGAAGAAGCATATGTACTTTTAAAAGGAGCATTACTGAATGTTCACAGAGAGTTAAAGAGCACGCTTATCAGAGCTTTTCCAAGAAGACTTGTGCTAGTATTTGACTTTGGGTCAAGAAGTCCTTTAATAAATTAGCAATGCAAATGTGTTTTACTTTATTCATGTGGAATTTAAGTGTTTGGGACAGCCACAATAGAGCACTTTGGGGCTTTTTACAGATCTAATGTGGGCCAAGAGTTCTAACTCAGACTCCGAGTATTTTTTTGTTTGTTTGTTTTATCCTCTGTAAAGACATCTGTTCTACATGGCTCTCCACCTTGGCTGCAGTTCAATTTTCACTGACTTCCATGAACTCCATTATGAAACCCTAGTGCAATCCTCTCTTTGCACCAGGATCAGCCTGTGACTCCTGAGCACAGACCTGCGGCTTACAGATGCCCTCAGCCACCTCTCCCGAAGCACATGGCTATGGTGAGCAGCCACCACCTTGAGGAAAGTACACCTCATCCTCCAGCTTGCCCCTCCCCTGCTGATTGAGTCACAAGCCCTTGAAGCCATGCTTTAGTGCTTTAAAAATAGAGAAAGCTGAGGCAAAGACCTCTATCAGCTTTAAAAGCTGAACAACCACTGATGCTTACCCTACATGAGGTGGTCTTTGCTAGTTGCTGAACAGCTAAAATGATCCATTGATCCATGGTGACTGAAAGGGAAGAGGCAAGACCTGAAATGAGAACTTGACATCTGACATTTGTTGGTCCTGTTTTTGAAGCAGCTGGCCCAAAGGCAGGAGCTCATGTCGGAGCATGCCTGATGGATCTGCTGCACCAAACCCTTCTGGCCTGACAGTACTAATAATAAATCCCATAAATGAGCTGACATTTTGGCCTGGCAGGGCCTTTCATAAGCATCAGCTGGGAGAAATTATTTAATGAAAAAATTTAATAGATTAATAGTTTGCCCATGAGTTGTTACTTGTAGCATAGAAGGCACCGAGTTGTTTTTAGTGATGGTTGTTTTCTTTTAATAGCGTATGTGGAGCTTTCTGGGGGATGTGGCAGTGTTCCTCACCTAAGAAGAGGGGATGGGACTCTGAGATATATGTGGTGTCCTTGTCACTTTCATCATTTGGTGTGATGGTGCAAGGTGTGATGGCAACCAGGGGAAACTGGAGCCAAAGCGGGGGTTCAGTTCTGGTCCCTGTGACAGGGCTGCTGGCGAAGGATAAGTGTCTTCAGCCTACCTCAAAGGAGGTGCAGATAGGAGCATCAACTGCATGGGAAATACTTCTCCTCAGAATGTTTTTCCAATTAATTTCAAATGAAGAAATGGTCACTGATGCAGGGACGAGGAAAATCCTTCCTACTTGATAAGTTTTGTAACTCTGACGGAAATATCTGATGCATCAGCTTGTCGTGCTTTGCTGTCTAAGCAATCAGCCGTTCTGTTGAAGAAGCAGATTATAAAAAGCATGTGGTTGGAGTGGTACAAAGCAGGCCAACCCAACATTTCTTTTGTGCTGCCTATGGTTTTAGAAAATGTTTTGGAGTAAGAGAACAGATGAGAGAGACAGAAATGCAGGTACTGCCAGCCTTCAGCTCCTACTCTTCTGTCTTCTCCCAGTTCCTCCCAGAAATGAGGGAAGGCTTGAGCAGAAGACCTGAAAGACAGTGAGTACCAGTGTCAGAAATATTGCTTGATACAGACATGTGTGTGAAGTACTGCAATGTACTTTGCTGCTGCCAGATGCCTACTCATCTGATGTTGCAGAAGGAGCTTAGTGTTGCTTTATATACCTCAGCTGACACTACTCACCTTGTCCCGTCTTTTGTATGAGGTGGTTTTTCTCACAGCCTCTGTGAAACATCCCAGGCACTCAAGCTAAATTGGGAGAAGAAGCATAAACACGGTCTTCCCAGGTTTGAGCAAATGGACATGGAAATGGGGTATTTGAGGCTTCAGTAAATGTGAGGTTGTGATTCCCCCCCTTTGACTTGCATCTTCCATCTAATCCTCCAGCTAATGTGTGGTCTGGTAAGATTTGTTCATGGATTGGTCTTTCAAAGAGTGAGATCCTATAGTTGCCTCCTGAACTTTAGCTATCCTCTGCTAATCAAGTTGACAAAATTAATCTCTAACATCAGCAGTGAGGCTGCCAGTACCTTGATCCCCATTACTGAAGTTTCAGAATAGCTCAGGGTACTGATACTGCCCTTGTAGCTTTTGCCAGTGAGAAATGGTAGTGCGTAATTTTTTGTTGGATCACTCTTGACATTTGATACTGTAGATCATCAAATGCTGCTAACATGTATGGAGGAACTGTGCATATAACTGGAAGCTCCTTGAAAGCATTCTGTTCCTTCTGAGGTGGAGCCAGAGGAGTCACAAGGAGCAGTGGTTTTCCTGTTTCCAAACTCCTCATCTCTGGAAACTGACAAGGCTTCTTCCGTAACTATGGGAAACCATAGGAGAGCTGGGGAGATCACATGGTGAACAATAGTGCCTGCTTTTCTGTAGATGTTATCTAAGTTTTCATATTCATTATTGCAAACATAATTACTGCCTTCCCGTGGCAGTATCTCAGTGGCTCCTGAAGCTGATGTTGCACTGCCAGAAGTGGCCAGAAGTGAACCGGACAAGTCAAAGATATCAGTTGTGTTAAACAGCTGTATCAGTGTTGCTTAAAAATCACATGTAAACCAAACTGATTGTACTAGCTAAAGACCATCTTATTTGCAAATACAAAATCAATTCCTAAAGGATTTAAGCCTAAACCAAACCAGGCATGGTTTAGAACTGAAATATGAGAATGCCCATGTCTTCTACACTGGTTTAACCAAAATGGATTTAAAATTATGCCTTTAGAAAAACCAGGATACTTTTTCCTAGCAGTTTAGACCTAGATGATGACTGTAGAAGCAGAGGAGTGCTTTGAAATGCTTCCTTTTATAGCTATTCCAGGTGCTGCGGGCCTTTGACGTTCATTGCACCTCTGTGAACTTCTGGGTTTTAGTATTTGCCTACAGATATGCACAGAAATAGGAAGACTCCATCTCCATTTCACAAGGACCAGGCTGTTGTCTTCGCTCTGATGGGTGCTGTGCAGCTGCGATGGTCCACATAAAATGGTAACTGCATTTGCAATCACATGCTTGGAAAACTGGAACAAATGGGAGTAGGCTGTCAGTTTACCATGCGCACATTGCCATGGGTCTGTTCATAAACATCTCCCCATTTTTTTTCCTGCCTGCTATGCATGGAGATTCTGCTTCATTGCATGGAGTCCTGGGTAGGTTTTCTAATTTGATCCTGGAAGGCTTCCAAGGAAATGGCCTTCATTGTTTCTGAGATTGGGCCACCCTTTATGATCATGACAGCACACGAGTGCATTTCACAGAAGCACTGAAACTGCCAAGCAAAAGAAGGAAGCTTCTGGACACAGGACTTTCCCAGAAGTTTTATCTAGACTGAGGAATTTCTGCGATGAATATGATGTCTGTAGACATCATTGCTTTCCAAAAATGTCAAACTTCCTCTGTAAGTTATAGAAACACACAAGTGCAAGTGTAACCCCTACAGATTTAATCAAGCTCTTTCTCCTATGGGGTGCTAAGGAAGGAAAAGTGGGAGAAATTATTGTTGCTATTTTTACATGCTTGGGAGCTGCTAAGCGATTATAATAATGGGAGTCATAAATTACTTCACCAATGCATTTGGAGATGAGACAGTGAACTGACTCCTCGGAGGAATACAGAATATGTAATCTGAATGGCAGACACTGCAAAGGAGAGGGCTTAGGCACTGAGAAAGGAAAACTATGGGTGAAATTGGATTTCTGTTCTGTTCCCCTGCTTTAATTCGTTTGTGTTGCAAGAAAAGCAGGCACTGCATTTGCAATCTGCAAGTTTAGTGAAAGCCTTTGCACCTGCTACCTGAAGGATGGTTCAGCAAAAGAAATTCAAAAGTTTATTCAGTGGATTCTTTTTTTCCTTTTGCTGTTCCCAAAAAAGAAGCTCATTCATATGCACTTGACAGTGAGAGGTAAATTTTCTGTGCAGCACAAGGTGACTTAACCACATGATTCTCAGGAACAGTAGCAGGAATGCTGCAGCAAAATCCTCATGCCAAGGCATGTGAAAACATCTGTAGATGAATCCACTGCCCTGTGGCAATGGGAATCCTGGTCGATGAATTTTGTTGTGAGTGCTGAAACAAATAAAATCCACTACACAAATCTCATGTCTGCAGCACTGTGATTCTCTGTCTTTGAGATTCTGTGCAGACTTCTTCCTGGTGCATTGCATTAATATTAAATTAACAACACGCTACTCACATGGAACTTACATTCTAAAAAAAGCTCACATTATGCTGTAAGCCTTTATTACAAAATAATAGCAGTCGTGAGGTTAAAGTTTGTTCATACAGTTTTCTATAGAACATCTGTACATTTTTATGGAGGATAAAAGCTACGTTCCACGTGTAGCTTAGTCATATGAATATAGATAATGAGTAGTTTATTGAATTTCCTTTTAGATTTTACCATTCACTTATATTCATATAAAGCATGCAAAACATATCAGATTTTTGTAAGTGGTGCTTGCTTTTCAGAAACTCGAATTTCTCTGTCAATGTTCTGCAGAGGATGTGACCTGATATGAAAAGGACCTATTCCTGTAGGATTTAGCTTGTAGCTAGAGGCATAAATCAGAGATTCTCTGAAGTGGATTGTAATCCACACTGGAGAGAATAAAGAGAAATCACTAGGTCCATATGGAGCAGAACCTTGAAAAGCTTTATGAGGACCACATTCACTGGAACAGTTACCCAGCATCCAAACCATGGAAGCCCACACAGGCTTCAAAACTAAAATATTTCAGGGCTTTTGTGGCCTTTCATGATGCAGAAGCTGGACAGGATTTTTATTGAATCTGGCCTTAAATAAGCAAAAGAATTTTGTAATCAGTGCATGGTTTAACAGGAAGCCAGAAAAATTCTTTTAATATTGGAATGATATGGTGGGAAAGCTTAGCCCTAGATACAGTCCTGGCTGCTGAGCTTGAAAAAAATTTGCCTGCGAGCAAAACTAGCTGGGAGTACAGTAAACTTCTAATTAACCTGAACTGGAAAAGGTATATATTGCAATCTCGGGTTTTTACTCATGTGTATATAAGCCATACCTTACTTTTCAAATGCTGACCCCTCACCCCACAAAAATGTTTTCAAGATTTTGAACAGACTTGATCCTTGAACCCTGATCACCCTTCTCTTTTTCCCATATTGTAGAAGCACTTTCAATTATTGGTCGAGAACTCTGGATACAGTGCCAGAGCTCCTTAATGCCACTCCAGGTGTCAAACAGTAGGGACTATTAGTAAGTAGTATGTAGCAATACTCAGCCCTGATGGTGTTTCAGCATTAGGCCTTGATCCTGAAGCAGTTGCTTGCTGTATTGCCAGAAGTCTTAAAGTTTTGGTAGAATGCATGTGGAGCAGCAGATAAGTGACCGCTGCATGGTGGCGTAGATTCAAAAGGGATTACTACATTATGCTGTGCTGTGAACTTGAAATGATCCCAGTGTTCTCCAGTGAGAGCTGTGCCATGGTGGAGCCAGCAGGAGGAACAGGTATTCTAACTGCAATTGTTTTTTCTCACCTTGGAGTTCTGTTTTCATGTTGTAGATGCAGAAATTTGGGTGGCATTCAGAAATGTCCAAAGGAACTTTAATCAACATCTGAGAGCATTGCGGAGACTCAGATAAGTGGACAGGGCTCATTTGGGGTCTGGATGAGTGGTTCTGAGCTCATTCCTTTAGCTTCCGAGTATACCTGTAAGTGATGATGATTTCACCTGGAGCAGCATGTAAGCATTTCCATAAATAGGGTGTGCATTGTGTAGCAAAATCAAAGCTATGCGGTAATAACTACCCTGCAGCTAAATGGATGCTTTTTCCACAGCTGAATCCTTAGAGGGATGATGTATTTTTTAGTCATTCATTGCCATGTGACTTATTAAAACAATTAACAGGCAAAAAAAAAAGTGGTTCTTTTGAGTGGTTTGGCAAAGGTTATGCAGTATGAAGTTCAAGCAGAGTGAGTTTCTACCTCTGTTGGTAGCAGTGTGTGAAGTGTCCAGGGCTGTGGTTCTCTTAGCTCCCCCCCTAACTCACTGTTTGACCTTGGAAAAGTCTCCTGGCCATTTCGGGTTTTCAAGTCATCATGAACTCAAAACTTGTATCAGCTTCTCTAAAAGGTTTGCAGTTTCTCCAGGCAGACCTGGGTCCAGCTCTGGGGTTGGGCCTGATAGGTTTATAATTTGAGCCCTGTGTACACAAGGTTTGAGGTTTTGACATGTAACCAGATGAAACATAATGGTTTCAGCTGAGTTTTGCTTTGAATTCTTGGATTCAGCTGCACTCCTCACTTAAAAAGAAGGCCCTAAGGTGGCAGACCTAAGTGAAGAAACTGCCCACTGAGGGCTTCTAGGAGAAAAGCAGATAGTTTCACTTAGTCCGATCTAAAATGAAAGCTCTAGGTGTATAGTTAACTGTGCTTTTATATTCAGTGCAATTGGGTGTATCCTGTTCTAGGAGGAGATTATGAGACACAGGTGCATAACATTTAAAACCTGCACAATCAAAGAACTTCAGACAAACCTGGAAACCTTGTGAGTACAACACAGATTTTCCCTTTTCTGAATTGCCTTGCCTTGCCTCCGTTTCTTCCCTCCCAGCCATCTGAACAGTACTGTGCAAACGTAACTTGGGATTTTAACAGTGAGCTACCACCCCAGGACTTGCAGGATGAGTCTTTTAGATTTCCTGCAGGATGGTATATAGATCCTTTGCTAGTCTGGTCACAGCTTCACTCAAAATGCACCTCATGTCCATTGTCAAGGTTGCTGTGTTTAGGTCCTACTTTGCTAGACCTATGTGTCTTTGTCTGGCCCTGTAGCTGTGCTCTGGACCTGCAGATGTTTTTGAGGTCTGTGAAGCCAGTGGAGCCTGACATCAGCTCTAGTTTGTCAGTGATTTAAACTCATTTCCGTGCTGTAGTGCTGTGGATACTCCAGCTTATAGCCCACGCCTTGGCACACAGTTAATGTAGATAGCTAAATAACATAGGCTTAGCGGAAGAGCTTTCCACAAACAATTGTTATTTTCTTAGGCAACATATTTCAAGGGCATGAAGGCTACGTGAGCTCTGGGTCACGATTTGCTCAGGCTGTATTTGCACCACAAGCATGGAAGCAATTGCCAGTGCTAGATTTAGCTGGCCACACCATGGGCTGTGTCCCAGCTCAGAGGAAACCCGGGTACTTCCCCATAGGCTCCTGTGCTGGAGGGACTCTCAGGGGCTGGGCTGGCTTGGGCCGGTGTCACAGCCCTGATTCGCACAGCTTCTGTGCAGGGAAGAGGAGCACGGGACCTTCAGAGCCAGCCGGCTCATGGGGATGTAGCTGCTCCCCAGCACTCAGGGGGAAACTTCAGAGGGCAGAGTCTGGCACTGCATCATGTAACTTTATTTTAAAGAACTAACTTGTGTGATTTTTATATGGAGCGTTTGTGTGCCAAAAATGCAGCTCTTTTTATTTAGTGAAATATCCTTTGGAAAACTGTAAAATCATGACAGGTTTTCGTATTTATTTTACATTCAGTTCAGGATTATACACCATCAGCTTTAGGGCCTTGTAGGAGCCAAGAGAATATAAAGGTTGTCAGAAAATTGGAGGCTTTATACCAGGCTGTTCTGATTTAACTGGCAGACCATTTAAAGTTACTGAGATTTGGGGAGAAGCAGAGCTTTTCAGAATTGTCAGTCTTCTGAGTGCTGCAATTTCTGACTGGCACCCACTCTCCAAAGTACTGACCTCAGCACCGACAGGAGAACGGCATCAGCATCTTTAAGCTGTGTTTTGTTATTATTGTTCAGAAGTTTTGCCATTTCTGAGTAGATAAGTTTCCCCTGGAGATGTAGTAGCATCTGGGCTTTCTTGCAGCTGAGTTTAAAGCTGCCTGGTTCCCTGAAATGAAGTGACAGCTTTTAGTCTTTGACAGGAACGTGTGAATGTATTTGGGTTCATTTATAACACACAGAGAAGAAAATTGATATTAGGGGGGGAAGAGAAAAAAAAAACAAAGAGAGGAAAGAGAAAAAAATCTTTGAGGGCTTCGTCTGCCCAGGGAGGTAGTATAATGCATCCACATACTTCAGTCCTCGTGAGCAGAGTAGTAATGGGATACACACGCACACAAGCTGGGATCTTTTTCAGTCAGTCAAATTATTCTTTTGGCCAAAGGTATTTTTCTTAGTTCTAATAATAAACACTGAAATCTTGGGTTAGTGCAACATACAAAGATAGACTTTAATATGCACAATGCAGTTACGTGGAACTGTTTCCAGTACACAATGGCCACATTGTTTCTCTTCTTTTTTTTTTGTTTCCACAAAAGTATAAAAGAGCATCATGCTACAGACAGCACATTTTAGTCTGAAGTGGAACTGGCAGAGGATTTCAATGGAAAGTTGATTTATTTCAAGGGATTATGGGAGTCCAGGGATAAAGCTGGCATCCGGCCACAGGGAGAGCCCTTGACCTAGAAGCAGGAACAGTTTTCAAAGCTGTACATGTACATAACTGAGCAGAACACTTTAATTTAGTGCAGAGCATAACCTGAATTCCTTCTCTGAGGGAAGATAAAAGAAAGAAATTTTACTTCTTAGTAGGACGTTGGAAGCTGTATCCAAAGCTCTTTGCCTATTTTACATCTTATTCTGCAGCATTGCAGGAAGCAATTGTTTGTGACAGAAGGCCACTTTCTTCCCTGCTTAACTGGGAAAGCAAATTGAGCTGCCACTCATAAAACTGACTGGATACAGAATTAATTTGCTTTTCCTGATAGATGAAATAAGTTAACAGACCACTACAGGTTACTCTCTACATCAACATATGAAACATAATTTCATTGTCTTTCCTCCCCCCTTCCTCTAGGCCTTGAGCAGTAATTAGAAAGACTTTAAATCTCCCTAGTGACATCAGCTGGTTAAAAAATTTGGATCACAGGAATAATGTAACCCAGAGCCTGCTTTCAGCAGCGTTGTTCACACTCCAGAGAAGGCAGTTCTATACAAAATACTCTTCCATAACTATGCTCTATTAATTTTAGTAGTAGTTTTCAGTAAGCTTCACATTGGGATCCACATCATCAGGCCTATTCCTTAGTCAAAAGGTAGAAAGCATAACAGCAGCAAGACGTGTCTTTAAAATGCTATTTTGGAGCATTTTGTGAAGACCATGTATTATATCAAACATGTCATAGTAATTACATTTCCTAAAACTTCCTAAGCGATAATAGGCTTCTAGCTCGGCTGCCCTTAGAATCCATCATAAACTTCAGCCACCTAATTAAGTGCTTTATTCTGCAGCTTCCAGTCTGGCCAAACGACCACAGGCATCTGTAGGTATCTGACCTGAATCAAGGACTCTGGGTTTGAGCCCTGCGTTTCCAGACAGTGTGTCTGACTGATACTGCAAAACCACAAAATGCCAGATGGTTTCAACATATTACACAGCTCCCTGTATGGGCATCCAGCGACAGTGTGTGCCTTCCTGCAAAATTTCACATGCTGAAACAACTTCTTGCAGTGTGGAGACAACACTGCGCCTGAAAACAAAGATTTAATGACATTGGCGTTGCTCAGCCTCTTGTCAACTTCTGGTCTGGGAAAAACTGTCAGCTGTTCTAAAATTAGAAGATAACATAACATTGGCTAGAATAGGGTGTAGGCTGGGTAGGCTTCTTCATTATCAGCGTCCTTGTTGAACTTTAATCCCTGTTGTATGACCCTTCTGCTTGTTTGGGTATAGCTTGCATCATGGGCACAAACTTCCCATCATGGCATATTTGCACAGTGAGTTTGTTGTGTGCATTAAGACACAAGCTATAACAAGTGGGGACTGAGAGGCTTTCCCACCATCCAAACTGGCCGGGTTGGATCCCACATTAGGAGGCCCTTTTGCTATGTTACCTAAGGCAATCTTCACTGAGACCACCAAGTCCCCCTGCACGCTGACTAGTCTGCTGGTTTCCTCCTAACTTGCATACAAATACCCCGGATCGCTAAGGAGATGATAGAGAGAGCCAGGGAGCCAGCTTTGTGCAACAGAGGGAGCCTCCTTCCTCAGTGTGTGCTTACACCCTTTTGTCAGGCTCTGGAGGGCAGGCCCTGACCCTTTGCTTTTCTTGAGCTAACTCTTTCGATGCTGTGAAGTTCTTTAAAAACCCAAAATACGCCTCTGGGTGTACTCTGAGCTGGTAAAACTGATGGGGTTGGTGCCTGCTTCACTACTTCATCTGTGAAGGAGAAAGAAGGCAAATTTAGCTCTCGGAGGAGAGAGAGACATTCATCTAGTCCTGCTTCTTTAATACATGCTGTCAAGATGCAGATAAGGTACCCATGTGTACCTAGCTCCAGGTATCATAGAGGATGCAGGCAGTGCAACTGCATGGCATGAAACCAGGCTGCATTTGTCATTCTGCGGAGTTTGAGACTCCCATCCCGGAGCGCCATGAAATGCAAGGGTGTTAAATCCTGCCTACAGACAGCTGCCAGGGTCTTTTCTTGTCCATACCTGTTTCTTCTAAAGCTGAAAGAATTGGGCCTTGCGAGCCTGATCCTGAACTGAGTGACACAAAAATGTCTCCTGGTGCATGCTGGCAGAAACGATGAACTGCTAGCTCATTTTACCCCTCATTAGGTCGTGGGCAGTTGCATGCATTTGGGAAGGCCAGTTTTGTGCTCACTATCCCTGCCATCGTGTTCAGGATTTCCTGAGAAGGTGCCACTATGGGGCAGGACCCACTGTGCTATGTAACAGGGGGCCTATCCCTTTACCCATGCTTCCTCCAAGTTCTCCATATCCTTTCTGAAGAAGTTTTAGATTTGAGATGTCACAAGTACTCCAGATGTAGCTACAGACCTTGTAATCTAGGGTATTATCCCTGAGCACATCATTCTGGAGAACTTGGCACTGGGATTTCATGAAGAGATGGGGAGGAATAGAAGGAATGCTTTATTTTTTAAAGGTAAAAAAAAAATGTAAATCTTTGTGCATTGAATGCTTTTTGCAGCCAGGTTACCAGCAACATTCTGTGAAGAAAGCTATGCTTGAACTCATTTTCAGCTTATATTGTAACACTTCTCCTTGGCATTAGTACCAGTAAGTTTGTAATCAAATACATGGCAGCTGCACCACTGGGCCGTCAAGGTCACTTTTAATTCACAGTCCTGTCTATGGTTTGGTGGAGAAAAAATAATTATGAAATCCCTTGGGAAAGGGCTGTCTTAGTGTGGCCAGGCACATACCAGTAGTTAGCATTTATATACCATCTTTTCTACTGATAGTAATTAATAAAAAGGAAGAACAGAAACATTTTATGTTGCTTTTCCATAGCAAGAGAACCTGTAACTGATTTTACTACGTGTTGCTTATAATTACTCTCTTTCGTATCTACCAATTTTGGCAAAGAACAGGAGAACTCTAATGACAGTAATGTTAACTGAATAAAATTTTAGTTACTTTAGCCTTAGTGAATAATTTGTCTTCCTCAACCTGATTTACTAATATCTTAGTTGACAAGGCTCCCCATTCTGTGTATTCATTTTGTAGTTAGAGAGGGATTGTTTATAATTTACAGTTTGAGTCTGAGTGCTGTTATTTTGCACTGTCAAAGAGCATCTGTTACAGTAGATAGCTCTTCATATGTTAGTGCCACAAAAAATAAAGCGTACCAGCCATGTTAGCAGCCAGTTTATGAGCACCCAGTAATGTTCAGCTGTGTAAAGGGGAATTTCTTTTGAAAGGGCAGAAAATAGAATTGCTTAAGTGAATTCTGTGCAGAAATCTGCAGTGGGATGAGCTTGTGTAGGACTCATTCACACCAGCTGTGTGATCCAGGTTCAACACTCTGGTTCTCTTTGTGGGGTAAAATCCAGTCTAAAGTTTGTTTTTAGGCGTTTGATTGTTACCTGATCATCCCTACAGGCTTCCCTGTGTTTTAACCACTTTTAATTAAGTTTTCCAGAAGATAGCCTACATACTTCCTGAATCTGTAAGGAGAATGTATTTAGAAGATATGATTTAGCTATAACCATACACACAGGCAAATTCTAGCATAGTTTTCATGGTTGGCTTTGTCAGTACAGACAGGATGAAGTAATTTCATAGCACATTGGAATTGATGCTGTTTGCCTTGTGAGAAAACCCCAAATTTTTTCAATGAACCCTAGCAAGAGGCTTGTATTTGGGCTGGTTATGTAGATTTACTTCTTTTAAGCTTGATTATATGTCTTTATTTCTGTCTGTTAGTTTGCCTGCAGAGAAAAGTAAAAGCTGTAGTTTATGAGGCTTCTCTGTACTGTACCTTGGTGAAGGCAAGCAAGGGCTCTCGACAGTGAAGCTGTCACTAGGCAGCTCTCATCTCATTTGCCCAAATGGTACTATCATGGGCAAGGTTTTACCACTGCTGATAAGATCCTAACCCTTGTTCAGTCATGCTTTGAACTCACAGATTATACCATCACCACAAGTATTATTCCTCTCTCTACAGAAATATTAGTTGTATTCATAGATCAAATCAAACCTTATACTGATTATAAGTGCAAAACTGTGTTTACTATGGGCTTCCTGTGCACCTAAAATTTTAGCCTAGCCAGCTTTAATGGAGCTCTTTATTTCAGAGTAAAGCTGATCATCTAAAGCCCAGAATACGAGTAGCCCAACTTGATCTTGGCTGCGGTTGTAGATCCTCACAATTTTATGAAATCAGACCTCACGTTACCTGTTAGAGACCACACAGCCAGTCAGTGGCAGGTGTTGTACTTTTCCCAGCTACTCATCACGAAAGTATGAGGTTTAAAAGAACGTGAAAAAATGTTTTTAAATGGAATAAAGTTTAAACAACAGAAAATTGCACATTGCTACTTACATCAAGCACTTATTGTCCCACTCTACCTCATGTTTCCTTTGATCTACTTTAAAGTGATTGCAAACTTTGTTAAAATCCAAATTCCACAATCTTTCCCCCTGCCCCCCAAAGTGTCCTTTTGCCTTGGACTCATATTTTGAGAAGCCTACTTCTTTTGTGTTACTAAAATGCCAAGATTTTAATGGAATGCTTTATTAGGTTTCCAAATGCTTCTGGCCAATAACAAGCAAAGTTCAGCTCCGTAGTTTTAATCTCACAAACATCAAATCTGTTTTCCCTGCATGTGAGAAGAGCCATGCAGCTCTTAAGAAGATTAAAGCTATAAATTCTAACATTACAAGAGCCAATACTTTCACAGTCCAGATCAGGATGGGTTATTTTGTGCTCATTTGTCCTCATGTGAATTTTGTAATACTACTCCTTGAGTTTTGACTAGGCTTCCCCTTCCTCTTATCCTGCTGTATACTAAGGTATGCTATTTGTAGAAGGTGAATATATTGCTTTTTCTTTTATTCTGCCTCTCTACTTTATTTTAATGTTAAGAGGGAAATTATATCATTTTCATTATCAATGCAGCTCAGAAAACCATCTGTTGCTCAAAGACATCAGGATCAGCAGTCAGCCACCCTCAAAGTAAGCAGCTGTAAATCTAGAGTGACTATACTTTCTAAATGCAGAGAGGCTTTTACATTAATCTCCTGGACTTGCTGAGTAGCTGGTACAGTGCCCAAACACAAGTAAACTCAATTAGTAAAAATAGACGTGATGTGGCACTTCAATATACGGCATTTAAACATGTGTTCTGCAAAGCAGGAGTGCTCGGTTCAAGTCCCAGAAACTGTTGTTCTGTTTTGCACATATGATTCAATTATTTTCCTGGTTGCCAAATACCTTGTAAAAAGCAATAGCAGTGTTTTGTTTTCACAAAGTTGCTGTACTGCTGTCGTTTACACAGGTGTAGATCTGGAGAAACTCAGCTGACTTGTTAGGACTCTGGATGTTCAGCATCTCTGAAAAATTACACTTTACAACTGTCACTGGAAAGCTACTGTGTAAACCAGCTTTGATGTTTGTGTGTTTTGTATGTGCTGAATTACATGAAACATACTATTACAAGCAGATAAGAAACGTTTGCAAGAAACATACTTCTTGGAGCTTTACTCTTCATAGCAGGGTGGGTCTAGGTACATTAATTTGCTGCTTAAGACTATGGACAAGTTTCCTTCTTTACCTCCTTTAGCAATATAGCAGGCTACACCTCTTTTTTTATGGCAAGCTGATCAAAGTCAATTTATTCAAGTGCAAGTTCTCTAAGATCCCTGTGCTCCACTGTGTAACAGAAGGGCTTAGGTCTGGGTGTGGTGTACTTGACCTTCTAGTCTTTTGTCTTTCCAGCCTGTTTTGCTTCCTCTGTCTGCCCAGTTTTAGCCAGGAGAGTGATCTAAAGAGACCCTGTTTGTTTTCCGTGCGCATTATGATAGGCTGCCATTGTGTAACGACATACAGTATGCAGGATAAAACACCCTGCTTATTATAGTGTAGTTAAAAGGCCTGTCACTATTTCCATTTCAAATTCCTATTTTCAGGAGTTCACTACTGAGCCGTAACAAATTGCAGGCAGGAAACTTGGCAGTCACATTCCCAGCCTAAGAGCAAATGCTTTTACCAAGTTTAAATAAATAAATAAATTAATATTAATGACATGTGCTTCCAGCATGCAAAATAAAGGAGGTTTTGTTATTGTTTTGTTTGTTTTATCCTTGAAACAAAAGATGACGATGAAGAAGAGTATTTACATACCAGCCACCATTATGCAAGAGTTATACACCAGACCAGGAGTAGTGTTACCAAGTGATGGACATGATTATCTAGTGGTCATTCTTAACTTTCCTAAAAGGAATATCAATAAAGAAGGGCTATTAATCAATGCATAAAAGGTATTAATTCCTAAAACTTGGGAAGAGCAGAAGAGAGTTGTATATCATAAAAATACTTAAAATGCTAACAAACCACAGCTTGATAACCATGGTGGGTGAGAGTGAAATTCTTTGGGGTTAGCTTAAAAGGAACAAACATCAAAGAAAACAAAATAGTAACACCACAGATTTGAAGAGTTTGAAGTAGAATAACTAATAGGTGAAACATTTTAAGGGTAAATGTATTTTTAGTATATTTAAACAATCCAGATTTTAATTATACAGCCAGATAATCAGAGTTTGAAGTCTTGAAATAATTAAAAACCAACTTCTGGTCTGTTGTCCAGACAGCTGGGATTTCAAACTGGGAAATTCTTCACACCTATCTTTCTGTTCATTGAAGATTTGACTACTAGAAGGAATCTAGGAACTAGTGACCATAAACTACGCTAATTCAATGTGCTACTAAGAGAAAGTGCCACTACAAGAGTAACAGATTCAGACGAAGCAATATACTGGAACTTAAGTCATCCATTTAACATCTTGGCTAGTAAGAAGCATTAAAAATGTGAACATGTAAAAGGCAAATCCTCAGAAAGCAATATAAATAGGGAGTAGCAGGTTCTTCAGGAGTAAAAGTGGCTTGGTGGTTGTTGGAATTTTTTCTTTTGTTTTGTTTTCAGGAAATTGTAATTTTTGTGGGTTGAAATAAGAAAACACTGTTATTTCACCTTTGGAGGAATCCACTTTTTTGCCCCACTTATTGTTTGCCATTTCTGAAAAATCAACTGGCCTCAAAACTGCAGTCTTTTCTTGGGAGATAACTGTTCTGAGAGATATGTCACATAATGGAGTTCACTGCATCGTTTACTGCGGACAACATAACCTGTGTGCCTATGCTGCAAACTGCCTGGGGAGGAAACTTGGCCTTATATAACTGACTTGAGCATCTAGATTGAACAGGAAAGGGGTGCTGATCCTCATTTAGGGATCTGAGGGATTATTAGAATATAAAATTAAAAAGATTTTAGAAAATCACCAAAGGAAAAACTTTCATTTCCAGCTACAAGGAGGTTTTATGATCTCATTGGCAAGACCTTAAATGTGTGCAAGGTTAAGATAAATGGGTCTTGGTTCAGATAAATGTTTTTGGAGGCCAGACAATGACTCCTGTACAAGTCGAGCCTTTTAGGGACAGTTGTAGAGCCTGCAAGCTCTTCTTCTGCAATTTTCAGGATGATTGCTACAAGGGACTCGAAGAAATTGTTCAACTTGGCAGTGACTCATGCTGAGCTAAAAGCTTCTGGGAATGTTCCTGGGAACCTCTGATACTCTGAAGAGACTCTAGCGAGAGACAACACTGGTGCTGGGATGCTTGCCCAGATGATAAACTATACAGGAATTTCTGTACAGCTGATAAGCTCTGCTCAGGACCCTATGAAGTATACACATTGTGTGACAATACCTGTAGGCTCTCAGAAATACCCTTGGGGGCAGCAGCCACTGGTATTCAGTACTTGCAAGGTCTGTCCCTTCTGCTCCCTCCTCCCAAAGTGGGTACCTGGTTTGACTCAGAATTGTTTGAGGAATTGCTTCCCCTATTCTACCCTGCCTGCTCCCCTCTTGCTATGCATTTTCAACCAGCAGGGGGAAACAGGAGGGCTCAAGAATTAGAGGACTTACATATATATATATGTGATGCATGATAGAGACTCTGCAAAGAATATATCCAGTTATATGAAGAGGAAAAAAAAAAAGTCTTAACGCAGCAAGAGTGGCAGGTCTCTTAAATATGACTTCAGTTTGGAAGGTTTTGGGGTATGCTTTGAGCTGTGTCTGGAGATGGATCACTTTGGAGATGTGGGAGGTGGTGGTGCCTCCATATGCAGCTATCATGTTTACTTCAAAAGGAGCAGCATTCAAGGAATAGCAGGAAGAGCAATTGTAGGGGGCAGAGGTGATCTAGGCTGAGTCTCTCTCTCTGGGCTAACTAGCTTTGCATTTACCAGCAGGCAAAGGGTGTTCATCTGTGCAGTTATTGCTGAGTAGCTGGTGTCCTGTAAATCCACACCCTTGAATGCCTCACTATAACATGTTCATGAGGCCATACCCTCAAGCACAAAGCTCACTTCAAATGTATGATTCAGAATCATTAAGACAACGGGACAACTTGTACACCTTAAATTACACACTAGGTTTACACACCTAGCTGAAGATGGGCCAAGTAAGGGAAAGAAATGCCTTAATATATATGTCCTAAGAAATGAGATATATCATGGAAAAGGGACAGACAGATTAAATGGCAGGAAAGCCATCTGGCACTCCCACTTTTTTAACATGTCATGTATTTTAGACCCGTTATGTATATAAGTGTGTGAAATAATCTGAGATTGGTGGGAGATGTCCCATCAGTTCTGATTTTTTACACTGGAATGGACTAGTTGACAGAGGTAGTTTATGAAATGGGAAGGGTTTTAGTCACTGTGTTGCTAAACAAGTATGAAAAAAATTTAGATAGAACCATGGGTTTCTTTTTGTTTACATTAATACTGTTTTCTCTTGTCCTTGCTCTGTGGAATTGTTGCTTTTCTGAGTCCTTGGCTAAGCCTTGGGAAAAGAGAGCATTCTGTATTACTTTTATAGTAATAATACTTGTACTTCACTGTGTCACCACTGTTCCATGGAATAAAAGGACAATTTTTACTATGTTTTTCTACAGGCAGAAGAACAGAGGGAGTGAAGATGTCTCAGGACTAAGACCAAGACAGAGGGACTCAAAACCAGGTAAGAATTGCAGCAGAAGCAATGAAGACTCTAACAGACTGGTTTTGGAACCTTTCCAGCTTGGAAGAAGGGGGGGTATGATAGATGGCTGCAAAGACCTGTGTAGCATTGAGAGTATGGGTAGGGACTGGCCATTCCCTGTCTCATTGCAGGAGCTAGGAACACTGAATGAAGCAGGCAGGATGAGGGGATTCTTCCTGCATCAGGAACTTGACCTGTGCAATGTGACCAGGCACATATCTACAATTTACAGGTGCTGATGGAGAAGACTGTACAAATCTTGGGAGACAAATCTGTTGAGGGTCACTAAATGGGCAGAAACCACATTCTGCTCAGGAAGTCCCTTAAGCTGAAAATAGTGCGAGGCTGGAAGGTACGTGGAGAGAGTAGGATATAATGCCCATGTCTTCCTAAGCATTTGCTTATGATCACTGTTGTCCTATGGCCACTGTGTGGCCATTCCTAAGTCCTCTTGCACAAAGAAGATGAGAGGACTCCCAAGGCAAGAGGAAATGGCTTTAATTTGCACCAGGGGAGGTTAGAATTGGATATTATGAAAGCTGTTTTTACAGAAAGTGTTGAAAGAATTGGAACAGACTGCCAAAGGATGTGGTGCACTCGCTATACCTGGAAAGCGTCCAAAAAATGTATGGCTATGGCATTGAGGACGTGGTGTAATGGTGAGCATGGTGGTGGTGCTGGGCTGATGATTTGGACTTGATGATCTTAAAAGTCTTTTTCAACTTTAATGATTCTATGATTCTCTGAGAGTATAAACCGTGAAAACTCTATAGTGAGAAATGTTTCAGAACTTGGGTCTCTTGGGTAGGAAAGCTGGTTGTGAGATGGTCCTGTCTCTAAGTGTCCACTCCATTCTCTTGGCTATACTTGACCCCATGACAAAACAGTCCATGCATGAGCAAATCTATCCATGTGATAGAAACTATACTTCACAAGAATTTGAATTTCATGATCTTTGAAGAGGCCCTGAGGCAAAAACCCACCCACTTTAGGAGAAGACTAGAGATGGGCTTTCAGCAGACAGGCATTTCTGGTCTACCTGGTTGCCCAGGTAAGTTCTTTTTGATAAAACTTCTTTCACACTGTTGTGTTTTGCTTGTAATTGCTATTACAAGCAAAGCCCTGAGAAGTCTCAGGGCTTCTAGAGCTTTGAATGGGTATCTTTCATTACCTTAAATACAAATAAACTGGTAATATTGTAGGAGGATTATAGGAGAGCAGACCAAGGACAGATCAAGCAGAGTAAGATAGGTGTAAATGGGAGCTCTTCTGTGGAAAAACTGGGTAGGGTGAAAGAGAGAGACATAATATGACGTCTCAGTCAATATGAGAACCTTTATTGCCATTAGTAGAAAGGCCTCTGCTGAAGGGTAAAGAAAGAACTTGAGGATCTGGCAGATCTCTGGGGGAAAGATGCTGCCTCTGTGCAATAAGAAGTCAAAATGATGCCAGTCTAGTTGTAAAATGGCCTGCACAAGCTGAAATAACTCTAATTTAAAGTAATATCCTACTTCAGGCCTCCTGTCACTTTTCCCAGGACGTTTTATTTTAAGTTATGGAGTTTTAGGGTTCTGTGGGCATATACCTGTCATCTTGCAGAAGAAACATGAAAAATAACCACTCAGCTTTTAATTGGCTAAATTGAATGTTAAATGTTTACCCTGCTCACTTAGGTTGTTGGTCAAAGCCTTGCAGGCTGAGGACTTCCTACCCTCCAGGCAATACACTGTCATGCCTGTTGTCCATCTCTGTCTGTTGATTTTTCAACTATGAGTCGAATATAAGGGGATATAGCAATTATTTCTTACCAAAATTATCCCATCTAAATTTTTGTTTGATATTTAGGAACCATTCAAAGTCTTCATTCCTGTGCATCAGGTGACTGCAGTTTTTTGCTATATGATACCTTTTGAAAACAAAGAAATACATCTTTTTTCTGTGTGAAGGATGCCTAAGTTTCAGAACTGTTACTATCTTTCTGGTTAATACTGTATTAGTTATCAGTTTTCTTTTTGAAGAAAATATAGATACAAAATAACTTTGGTCTTGAACATTAACCAGCTTGCACTTCTCACTGTCTTGAAACCCAGGCATGAACCCAAACTTACCCATATTGGATGAATTTGGTAAACCAGACTTCTGAATTTGCATGACAGCTTTGGGGCCAAGGCCCATGTGTGATGGGCCTTCATATTTTGTGAAGAGGTAGAGACAGTGAGAGTAGAAAATAGCTGTCATTCATAAGTTGTGCATTTTCTCAACAAAACAGAAAGACTTTTAGCATGTGAACAAAAAGAGCAGACTTGGCAGCAGGATTGAGCACAGTGGCTCTGGAGGTCTGGTATGTCAATGATGAATGAGGTAGGAAGGATTTGTTGAATAGACCAGAAAAGCTCAGTTGGGGCCATTAAAGGGTTTAGGAGTCAAAAATCCATGTTTGCAATTTCTGTGTCTGTTCAAACAGGTAATCAGTCCATTCTAGCCCATTCCCTTCCTCCCATAAAAACTCATTGCACTTACCAAAGCTTGTATAGCATTGATCAGAGAGACTAACAGGTTTTGGAAACCACACTGCCTTATATGCGGGTAAGACGTTTTGAGAAAGGTCAAGAGATATTTCCCAACCCTAAGTATTTACAGAGTAGGTGCTAATCTGATCTGTCTAGACCATAACGCCCTTAAGAGACAGAAAAAAACCTGGTAAGTGAACTCCCAGGTAAGTCTCTGTACCAGGTATGATTTTAAGGGACAGGACAACGTGTGTCTGTTACAAGCGCATGTGGTCTCTGGCTGCTCCCAACTAGCACCCAAGAGCCCTCTCCCAGACAGTGGCCAGCAAATTCTCCTGAGGCTGGTTGAATGTTAATCCTTGTTAACTGCACTGCCTTGACATACCTGGAAACAAAGCGTTTCTGCAGAGTAGAGCTTCACTTCTGTGCTCTGCTGGTGTACTTTAACCCCAAGATGAAATGATCACTTCTAGGAATAAGACAGAGTTTAGTTTCCATTTGTGCTTGGCCCTTCTGCTCACGCCAGCCATATGGGTAGCTGGAATGTCAGGAGAGATACATGGAGGCCAGGACACAGATTGAGACCTCAGACAGCTGAAGAGCACTGGCTATAAAGCACCTAACAGGTCATAATAGTTATTACATACCAGTTAAGCACCCCTAGAGAAGGGCTGAGCTCTTTTATTTTCCACTGGTTGCAACATCTTGGGGCTAACTGTGGCTGTGGTCCATGCCGGTGTGGTCACTGGTAGGTTAACTGGTCTTTCCTTCTGAGCAGTGACTTGTAACTGACTGACCTCCTATTCAAAAGACTAAATCTGACTCGACTTTAAGGCTTCAGAAGAGTGTTCGGTTTTTTTAATTCCCCGATGAATTACTTTGCCCAGTTTTAAGAAAGCAACAACAAAAAGACAGCATCTCATTTCAGATTTCCAACTAAGGATCTATTGTTACTTTAAAGCCATTGAAGCTATTGTTATTTAAAGGGAACTTAATTGCTTTTTCGAAAAAATCAAGACAATGATAAGGTAAACATTTTTTTTAACCTAAATGTCCTATTACCTAAACTGTAAGGCATGACAAATAATGATTTCTTCATCACCCTACAACCCCTACCTAGCCACAGTGTGGTAAAATAAAAAAAATTAACAGCAGCCTTTCCTTTGCATTCACTTGCAAAGGACCATCATTTTAGACGATAAGATTTTTCTCTTAGAGTCACAGTGTAGTACTACATACTTGCTTGGTTTTCATGAATGCTTTGCTCTCCTTTCACTAAATGTTAATTTGCATTAGATACTTGTGGTTTTAAAGAGACAGCGTTGGCTCTCTGTGTCTACCAATCTTAATTTCCTTGCATTTGAAGACAATCACAGGGTTCTGGAGAACATCATCAACAGCTCTGTTTTGACAGGAGATACACTCATTTCTAAGTGAATACACAAAAATTAAAGATATTAGTCATATTTTGTTACGTTCACACAAGTGGCACTTAAAGAATATAGTCCAAACACATTATTGTTCAGATCGTGAATATTTTTAACTTTCCTGAGGAAAGCATACCTTAATTAGCCAGCTGTAATCCAAATTATAGTTTCTCATTTGTTAAAGCTGTTAAAATACCTTAAATCAGCTGCATATGTCTGAAATAATAATGAAAATAACTGCATTAGCAAAAATTATCTGAATGTGAGAGGGCTATAAATAGATAGGAGGTGAATTGGACAGTCGGCGGATTCTGAGTTGGATTAAAAACATCTTACTTAAGCCAAAAACATGGCAACCAATATTTTCTGTTACAAAAATATTTGAGATTAATTTAGTTTTATGAAAGCTGTCAGAAGCTGAAATGAATAGTAGAAGTTCTCTGTTTATTTACAAGCCAATGCTAATACCTGAAGTGTAAAGCGAGGCACCTTACGAGCATTGACAGCAAACCTTTGACTGTATTCAAAAATCCTTTTTGCTGGTGGGTAAGAATGAACTGTATGCTCATATTCTCTCAGAGTAACCTCTGCCTTGATAATGCTTGTCATTTGAGCAAATGGTATGACAGGTCTGTGAGGTGGATTACTACTGTCCACTAGAGGCTGTAATGAGACCAACAATGTCATTTTATGACAGATTGAAGACTTGAACTGTAACGATCAATAATTGTGAGATTACTTTTCACACTCAATACACTGTCAATCACTACATTTCCCTGAATGCTAGTGTTTTACAAAAAAACCCCAAAATCCAGCTTATTATGCCTCTTATTCTCCCATTTTTTATAAGTACTATTAATTGTATAAAACATGCTGTGTAGATGGCACATTGCAACTAGTGAATTGAAAAACAGTTTCTTCTAGACAGTGTGCATGTTTCACGTCAAATTGTTTACTATCTTTTGGTCAGTACTATATTCTCCCGGGAGTCCTATCAGTTTCAGCACATCACCAGCAGTAAATAAAAACGCTTGGGTCTAGGTGGGTTCTTGTGTCCCACTCACTTGCCTTCATCATCACTTCGATGCTTTGTGGAATCCTTAGTGGAGGGAGTATATTGAGGCCCAGCATAGGCCCTTGGCAGGGGAGGTGCAGAGGGACAAGGATGTCTTGTGACATGGTTGTATATCCTGTGTGTTAGGCCATTGCATTGAGGCATAGTCCCCTCATCCCTCATCTGTTAATGCAATCAACATGTGTCAGTCAGAATGGACATGAGAGTGGCTCATGAACCTGACGTGGCTGGTGGCAGTTGTGGCACTTCCCAGAGCCGTGGGCTAAGTGCCTGCTGGCTCAGCACTATTGCTTTAATTTACATTGGACTTACATTTTGTGGGTCTCTTTTCTACTCTGAAGCAGAAACACAGACAAAGATGTAAAAGCCTAGAGCATGGAGTGTGGCAAAAAATGAGGGTCCTGAGGCAAACACCATAGTCACAGAGTGGAGGAACACACAAGCCTCTTACATGAGCCTGCTGCAGAAGGGAAAGTTGCCCAAAGCTTGCTTCGGCATGAATGTGGCTTCTCTTTCTCTGCATGTGCCACACCTCTTGGCAAGGTGAATGTTTGAGAAGGAAAGATTCCTTTCTCCTGAGGTAACACTCTGCACTACTGGAATAAAAAAGGTGGCAGACAGAATGCCTTGTACTCTGAATTGAACCTTGATGATGGGTTTTCAGTTTCTCCAGGGCT
Organism: Oreocharis arfaki; assembly: GCA_013398015.1. Classification (NCBI taxonomy): domain Eukaryota; kingdom Metazoa; phylum Chordata; class Aves; order Passeriformes; family Paramythiidae; genus Oreocharis; species Oreocharis arfaki. Next base: position 376,030 of record VZRR01006130.1, read on the forward strand.
TTCACTTGATTTTCAGTAATCTCCAGTCTTTGTCTCTTTATCTTGGTTCCTTTTATTAAATCAATGAACCTTACATTAGCTGGGTGAATATAATTTTGCTGTCTGCTTTGCTGCTGTAGATTCACTCTCTTGTAGTACCGAGCGGAATGTTTGTCCAGATATCTTGGCCTGTTGCTGCTTCTGTCTCCACATCACTGCTAGAACAGAAAATCATGTTGATTTTCACAGTGAACCGAAACTAAAGATACAGGAGGTGCTGTGGTAAAAGGTCCTTATGTTTCATAAAGCAGTCTGTATTACAGTACCAGCTCTAAATCCAGAACATTGCAGCTTACAATGTTATTTTTATGTTCTTTAGCAATTACAGTGAGCTAGTACAGTCCTTTATAGAAGGGACTACTTTGCTGGTCTGCATAATGGCAGGCTGAGTCCTAGGGTACCTAGCATCTAGACTCTAATGCTAGATTTAATTTGCAGCTAAAACCCAATGCTAATATATAACAGACACATAGGAGGTATACCTGCTAGAAACCTGTACCTTGGAGCTTATTATCATGGCAAATTGGTACAAGCTGCAATAAACAGCTTGATCTGGATGGCTGTGTCACATGGAGTGCACATCTCAGGCCTTTCTGCGGCCTGGGACCCCACAGTGTCCAGCTCCTTTGAGCTGTTGTGTAGCAGCCTTTGGTATTTATGCAACATTTTTTTGCAATGTCCTTGGGGTGGGGAGAGGCCTTCTCTGTGCTCTACTTCTCTTCCTGATGTCAGAGCAGAGAGTGAATGGCTTCTTACAGACCACTGATGGGTTGCATGCAAGCATACCATCCCTTATCCTTTGGCTGCATTCATCCCATTCATTGCTTTCATAATTTGTTTCATTTCTCTAATTTGTTCCTAGCTTGGTAAGTTGATTTTTGGGGGTATGGGAGGTTGGTTTGTTTTGGTTTTTTAATTTTTTTAATGTAAAGACCAGCCCGAGACATTCCAGAAGGAGGATATTTTCTCTGGCCTCTGTTCTGCATCTGTGCTTGTTACTTGCCCATCACTGCAGGTTATGGCACTTGCAGACACCTGCATTGAGGGAAGTAAGAGAGTAACACACTAACGCTGGAGTGCCAGGGAAGTGTAAGTTGCCGTAGTTGGCGGGGCGTGGGGGGGAAGTTCGGGAGAGGCTCACAGTGGCCTGCATACAACTGGGAGAGATGCGAAGGGATCTTTGATGAAACCAGTGCTGAGGAATCCAGAAGGAGTTAGTACCCAAACATGCGTGGTTCAGCCCTGCCTGTCTTGTAGTTCAGTGACGGTATGAGTCAGAGCCTCTTTGGTCTGAATGAAGTGGAAGGTACTTTCTACAAAGCAACTCAAGCATATGCCAAGGATCCGGATAAATAAAACTAATTCAGAAAAAGGGAGTGGGATGCAAGCTCTTGCTCTAAATCACTTCACAGTTCTCCACAGCGAAATGCAATATGGCATCTTAAATAAAATCACCCTCTTCTGACTCTTGCAGAGGCTGCTTCAGAGCATTCCCTGGTTTCCAGCACAGTTTTATTTCCTCCCTTAGAGAGACAGACCAGCCTTGACTGAGCAACCGATTTTCATGCATCCTTTAAACCAGCATTCCCTGCCATTTCTGAAGGACAGCACGCGTCGCTAGCTGTTTCTTCCCCCTTAAACAATATAGGTTTGGGGTTGGGTTGTTTTTTTTTTTTTCTTTTTCCCCTCCCCATCTCATTTCTTTCCGCCTGCAAAGTGATTTGAGAGCCCCGCGACGCAGCCTGCTACAGGAGCGGGGACTTCTCTAGAACATTGGCGTGCGCAGGGATTAATCCCACCGTGGAGAGCCAGCCTGGCCTTTGAAGTGGTACAAGGGGAAGGAGGAGGTAAGTGGCGAGGCGAGCCCCCAGCCCCCCTCCCCGCCCCCGGGCAGCGTGCGGCGGCCCGCAAAGGGTTAAAGGCCGCCTTGGCCCGGCGGTGCCGTGCGTATGCAATAATCTGTGTGGCTCTCTTGGCCGACTGCCAGAGTGTTGCCTTGCCTCCTCCTCCTCCT
>VZRR01006132.1:286-65952 GCA_013398015.1 Oreocharis arfaki
GAAAACAACCCAACGAAACAACCAATAAAATAAAAAATGACTGTGAAATGCTCCTTGACCCACAAATGTCAGCAGAGTCCCTGCGGAACGTCCACGGCGCGCGGTCAATGTGTGTCAAGACATCCAGAACGTCACAGCGTCTCCAACTGTGCAAAGTCCGAGTCACTAATTTAGTGCAAAGGCAGTTCAGGTTCTTTTTTATTTTTTTCCTTTTTTTTTTGTTAAAAAAAATAAGCCATCCTTTTCTCTTTTTTTTTTTTTTTTTTTTTTTTTTTTTTTTTTTTTTTTGGGTTTTTTTTCCCCAAAAAGGAGGCACGGGAACCCAAGCCCAGTCCACCTGCTGAGTGCATCAGTTGTCCATAAGCTAAAGCAACATGTAAACATCCAGGGTTTGATCGAGGCCGGTCGGGCAGGAGGCTGGTTTCTGGCAGCATTTTTCTTGTTTCATAACCTTCTCTCCTTCTTCTGAATTAGTTTTGCTTTAAAATTAAACTTTTTGTGTGGATTTTTGTGGGCTTTTTTTTGTTGTTATTGTTGTTTGTTTTGTTGTTTTTTTTTTTTTTTGCTGCAGGGCCTTGGAAAAATTAAAAAAAAATTAAAATTAAAATAATAAAAAGTCAGTAACTGGTAAACAGCTCATACCGACGCGATGACAATCATCAGGTGAGGAGAGATGTTGGAGATGCTGGCGAGGAGGTCCGGGGCCAGGCGGGACAGGTGGCTTTCCGAAAACTCGCAGGGTGGGAAGATCTGCAGAACGTAGGCAGGCTGCAGGGAGGGAAAAAAACATGGATCAGAGGCAGCCTATGTCTAAAATTGTTAAAAAATGGGACATTTTTGTGATGTTTTGCGTGTTTAAAGGATCCTAAATCTTGTATAAAAGAGAGGCCATGGGTTTTGTTCCCAAGGTGGGGAGTTTTCCACACCACAGGTGTAAGAGCTGGCTCATTTTGCTGGGAAAGGCAGAAAAATTCCCATTAATTATCATTTCAGTTGTTGCTCCGAGCATTGGCTGCTCATTCTGGGCTCTTTACACCCAAAATTAAATTAAAACACAGGTTAAATTGGATTCTGTGCAGCAACACACCTGGAATAAACCCTCCACAGCATCAAAAGCATTCTCCAAGAAAACGCCAGCTGTCCTGGTAAAAACAGGATATGGGGAAGAAACAAGGACTCTACTCCAGAGATAAAGAGCTGGGAAATGGATTTGGTTGCTTTTCAGCCCAAGATGATGGAACGGGGGAACACACCAAACACACATTTGGGTTTTTTTTTTTGCTTTTTGGTTGCTTTCATCGATCTCATCAATGACTATATTGATCCCATCCATGATTATACTGATCCCATCCATGATTCTGTGGATCCCATCCATGATTCTGTGGATCCCACCCATGATTCTGTGGATCCCACCCGTGTTTGGTGGGTGATGGAAAGGCGGGGGCTGTTTGACCGAGAAGCCCAAGCCGCGCGTGCCGTTACCGGTCTGGTTTCCCGGCGGCACCGCGGGGGTTCCGTGCCCGTACCTGGTTGGAGCCGGGGTTGGGGACGTTGATGATGCCTGCGGCCTGCTTGGCCTGCAGGTAACTGATGAACGCGGCCTTGAGCGACTCCGTCTGACTGACCACGTCCTCCTGGTCCCGGCCGCAGGGCAGGGCCAGCAGCAGGCAGTAATCGCTCTCCACCTGCAAGGGAAGGACACGTGCTCAGGGAAATGCTGGATGAGTGGCTGCTCTCCAGCCCTCCACCCATTATCCAGGGGGGAAAATCCTCACTTTAAACTCCTTGATGTTACAGTTTGTTCCCCAGAGAAGCTGTGGCTGCCCCTGGCAGTGTCCAAGGCTAGGCTGGATGGGGCTTGGAGCAGCCTGGGATAGAGGCAGGTGTCCCTGCCCATGGCAGGGGGTGGGATGGGCTTTAAGGCCCGTCCAATCCAAACCAGCCTGGGATTTTGTGATTCCAACACTTGCTGAGAGCATGGCCACAGTGGAAAGGAAAATGGATTTCCACGGCCACCTGAACTCCCCACCTTTCTCAGACACACTGAAGGCAGCACGAGTTTGTCCCAGAGCTGAGGGTGACTTCAAAGGCTTCCCAACTTTCATTCCCACCCTGTGCCTGAGAGCTCCTTGGGCTCTGGCAGCCTCGGGGCCGTGCCCATTCCCTCAGGAGCCCGGTCAGTGCCCAGCACCCTCTGGGTGGAGAAACGGATGTGACAGAAGCCCAAGTTTCTGGGAGCTCTGATGGTTTTCAGCCCTGCAGCTGCTGAGCCCAGGCTGGCTCTGAGCACAGGGACTCCCAAACACCCCCCTGCCCGGGCCCTCACCATCATTCTCCGCGCGACCCCCTCGAGCTGGGAGGCCTCGAGCCGCATGCGCTGCGCGATCCGCAGCGGGGGCCCTCCCTCGGGCGCCGGCAGCGACCGGTGCGCCAGGACGTTGTTCCCAGACACGAAGTGGAGCTGCACGGCCGCCGTGTCGTTCTTGAGAGCCAGGAGACCCTGCCAGACAATGGGGTATTTCTGGGAAGAGAGGGAGAAGAAGAGTTACATGCACAGCAAGGAGAGTGGGATCTGAAATCCTGCCCGAGCTGCTCGGCTGCCTCCGACGCTTCCATCGGAGGTTTAAAGGCTCAGCAGAGATCTAACACCAGATCAACCCCCTACAAGCCAGGCTTGGGTTAGATCCTGCCAAATCAGGAATTCAGTCCTTTTCCTTCCAGCTGGCCAGTCTGCCTGGGTGGATCCCGTCATCCCAACTCCTCAGCCACCCACCCAGCACATGGCTGTTCCCAAACAGTTTTCCCTTTTGTAAGTGGACAAATTGAGAAATAACAACAGGAGAGGAACTGCTCGAGGTGATACGAGAGGTATCACACAACCTTCAGCTCCTTGTTGGTACCTATTCCTCACTGCCTCCCTCCTCTTCCTCATTTTCTACACTTGTGAGAGTGGTTTTTTATCCTTTTCATTTAAATGAAATACACCAACACTCTCCCCTGCCCATAAGGAAACACTTTCCAGGAAAATGCTGACTGTAAAACTGACTTGGAACAGTAAACATGGCTAAAATCCATCAGGGACAAACCAGCCCAAACACCAAACAATGCTTTTTCTGCATCTGAAGTCTTTGATGCAAGAAAGGTCAGATCTGGTGCCATGGCTGAGACAGAACCAGGTGATTTCCCCCCAGACCAGGAGCAGGACACTCACTGTCAGGAGCTGGACCATGTCCACCGGTCTCTGGGACACGGGGTGAGGCGACGGCTCCTGCTTGAGCGTGGACTGGGGCTCCGGGCGGCTGAGGGGCGGCCCCGACGTCGTGGGGATGAACATGGATTGCTTGGGAACCGCCGGCGGCTGGTGCGGCGAGGGAAGCTCCTGCTTCATGGAGATGGCGACGGGCGAGGGGTAGGAGGTCTGGCTCGTGTCCCCTTGTGCCCTCTGGAGGTGGACGTGGGGGTCCATCTGTGCCGCGTGCCTGTTCACAGGGGGGTGGTGACCCTGCTCCGGCCCTGCTGCCGACGGGCCCTTGGGATCCTGCGGGATCTGAGGGGTCTTGCTGCGGACTGGCTGGCTGGAGTGCGAGTGCTCGCCCTCCGGCAGACCCTGGGAAGCAGGCAGGGGGGAAAAGCAAAGATGTTTAGGCCGAGGCTGGATTCAACCCCATTATAAGGCTGCCAGGACACCACCAGATTCCTGGTGGAGACATCCACGTCACAGCACCAGCCCTGCTGCCGTAGCACCTGGGCCAGTCTCCCACTTCCAACCCACCTGAGCTGAAACCCCACTCCCTGAATCCTGCCCCGAGCCCATCCTTAGCCTCGCCATCCATCTAAGGATGCCTGACTTATGCATCACCTCTGTATTGACAATCCTCCCCCCAACACCTCCACATCCAGAAACCTGCAGGCAGCTTCACCCCTCCTGGCTGGAGTACCAGATGAGTTCAGGAAATCGGTTGTCTTGGCTTCCTCTGATGCTAAGCAGTGTTTGAACCCCATTTCCCCCAGGAAACAGCTCAAAACGCTCCAGGTTCCAGAGAGGTGGATAAAGGGTTTTCCTTCTCACCTGAGATGAGGTCATGCTCCGGGAGGGCAGCCCGATGGGCGAGGCGCCCGGGAACTGTGGGTGCCCGAGCTGTGCCGTGTGGTAATTCCTCATGTCGCCGTACACGGAGCGGTAATCGTGGAAGGAGCTCCCGGCGGGATGCATGATCTGCACCCCGTGTGGGACCACCACGGGCTGCGTCAGGGGCAGCCCGGGCAGCTGGCTGCCCGAGGGCACGCTGAGCAGCCGGGGCTCGCTGTGGGGAGAGTGGGCCATCTTGCCTTCCGAGGACTTGGGAGTCTCTTTCCCGGGCTGCGGGGTCTTGCTGACCGGGGGAGTTTTGACGGCCCCTTCGGGCGTCCGGGATTGTCGCGTTTCCGAGTGGTGCTCGCCCACGGCGGCCATGTGCGGGTGCATGATCATCCTGACGTCCCGCGGGACGTTGTACTGGTCCAGCCGGAGGCTGCTGGGGTGCATGCGGTAGTCGGGCTGCATCACCAGCACGTCGGACTGCACCGCGGCCGGCCCGCGGCACACCGCCGTGTGGTGGAAGTGCAGCTCCTCCTCGGGGGGGTGCTGGGAGGACAGCGGGGGCATGACGATGTCTCGTATGGGCGCTGGCTGGGGCGTGCTGGATCGCTGAGGTTTGATCTCCATCTGGGGTTGCAGAGCAGCTCGGGGGGAGTGGAGCGCTTCCGGGCGGATGCCGTAGGGAATGCCGGAGAGAGGAGGGGTGTTCATCCTCACCTCACCTTGGGACAGATGGCCCAGGGACACAGTCTGTGTTACGCTGTGGGGGGGCATGATAACAGATTGCTCGGGATGCATGCTGGATATGTACTGAGGAACGGGAATTCCCGGCGCCAGCATGACCGGGGTGCTGCTGGACAGAGCCGGGGACGAGGTACTGCCGGGATGGCAGGCGCGGGGGAACGGCGACGGCGAGTGCCCGCTGGTACGCGGCGAGTGCGGCTCCTGTTTGGCGACCCCCAGGTGGGAGATGGCCCGGTCGGTCGGGGTGCTGGGCCCCGAGCTGACGTGGTTCGCTTCCGAATGCATCTTCCCAGAGAGGGAGGGGTGGTGAGGACTAACTCCGGGACTCAGGTTGGAGGGCTGCAGAGTCTTGGTCTCTACTTTCAGAGCAGCTGGGTCAGACAGTTTCTTGTTCACGACCATCTGGTTATGGACCAGCACGGGTGGAGTGTTTACGGTCTGCGTCAGGACCTTGCTGGGCTGCGACGCCGGGGTCTGCACAGCGAGGTGGGACGAGTCGGGCTTGTCCAGCGCGGCGCGCTCCTGTTTGACGGAGGAGATGACGGGCGAGGTGTTGTAGGGCTGTGTTCCAAGTACCAACGAAGAATGGGTGGAAACAGCCCCGTAGCCCGCTGAGGTCTGGGAGCCTTTCGGTGCCGGCTGGGACGGCGTGATAGGCTCCTGTTTAATCTGAGACTTGGATACAGACTGCTGGAACTCGATGTCCACAGCGCTGGCTGGGGGAATCTGGCTGATCTTGGCACTGATTCGCTGAGGGCCTTCTGTCTTCTGCCCCGAGTAACTCAGGAGCACCACACCTTCTGAGGTGTTCACCCGCAGCCCTGGACTGGACCCAGTCTCCACAGGCCTCTCCTCGATAATGGACATCGATCCTGGATGAAACCTGCTGTTATCATTTGTACTTGACCTCTGCTTAAATTTCGGCGAGGGAGCATTGACGAGGCAGGTCTGGGCTTGGGGAGCTTGTTTCACCAAGGTGATCCTCGGAGCCTCCTCCAGATCCACGCTGTGGGGCATCCTGCTGATGACAGAAGTGGCTTTGGGAGCAATCACGGTGTTGATCTTTTCCTTCTCGCTGAACACCGGCGCTTCAGCCACCGGCGGGTCCAGGGCGTTGGTGACGGGAACAGCCGGCTTCTCCTCGGAAACTGGCTTGATGGCCTCCACGGCAGGGTGGAGAGGTGCCTCCTCCAAGCACGGCGCGCTCACTGGCTCGGCGTGCGTCGTCGTCACGTGCGTGGAGGCTATGCTCGTCGCTGAGACATACTTGGGCTCCATGAGGATCTTCCTCAAAGTGCTGGAGTTCGTGTCGATATCCGACGCCTTTGTGTCCGGCGGCAGAGCGGGCGGGGGCGTGGAACGGGCACGGGGCTCCTCGTGCCTGACCATCCACTCCTGCACCTTGGCAGCGCCGGAGTGAAGGGGGACGATGGTGGTGGGCACCACGGGGGGCAGCTTGGCCGCCGGCGTGGGGACGGCAGGAAGGGCTGCATTCGGGGCGCTCGGTGGCGTGATGGGAGTGTTCTCCAGGGGCGACCGGATCTTGAACCCGCTTTGACTCCCCTCGTCGAGGAGGACTGGCGGGGCACCCAGGTCCAGAGGAGCAGGAGCAGGCACCTTCGGAGAAGTGCTGCTCTCAGCGACAGCCTCGTGCACAGCCACGACGTCAGCAGCCACAGCCTTGGTGACATCAGAAGCACTTGGCTCCATGGATGCTGTGGGTTTGATTTGCTTTTCCTCCTTTGAGGCTTCTTCAGGTTTTGTCTTTACTTCATTGGCGGGGGGTGATTTGCTCTGCACCCTCTCTGGCTCGAAGGTGTTGACTTCGGTGGCGTCGCCCTTCCTGCTCGTGCTCTTCTTGCGCCTCTGCCGTGTGGCTTTCTGACGGCCCTTTTCCTTCCGAGCAACTTCAGCCTCCTGCAAGGTCTCGGCCTCCTGCGCAGAGTTGGAAGATTCGCTGAAGCTGACTTCGGACTCCTTGCTCTCAGTCTCCAACGTCGACGTGACAGAGCCGGGCACCGGCTGCACCGCAGGCTCGACAGCAGCCTCGGTTTCTAGGATATTGTTCACTGCCTGGTCTGTCTCAGGCTCCATCTCCTCCCGAGGCGACTGCAATACCAAGGGCTCTGTGGGGATTTCAGCCTCAGATTCAGCAGGATATGTCGGTGGTGCAGGGAAGCTTTCTGTCTCCCCAGAAATATCATTGATGATGGAGCCAATGGCTGCTGCCAGCTCCGTTTCACTGGCCTGGTGTGCAGGTTTATCTGCCTCCTCCTCCTGACGGACTTCAGCCACATCTGTCGTTGGCTCTTTGTAGGCAGCAATTGTCGGAGGAGTTTCGGTGAGTTTTGCAATGTTCTCCACCGCCTGCTCAAGCTCGATCTGCTTTGCTAACTGGGCAGCCTCGGGTGACTGCTTGGGCTCCCGCGCCACCTCCTTTTCCATTTCCGGGAATGAATCTTCTACTTCATTCTTAGGGAAGTGAGGTGGCAGGATGTCCTCTTTTGGAGGGCTCTTCATCTTGGGTGGTGACGCTGCCACCGGCTCTGCCTCCTCCTCGGTGGGCCGCAAGGCGCCCTTGACTTCATCGACGTTGAGGCGTATTTCTACGTTTTTGAGACACACGGATGCCTTATCAACGACGGTTTTGGTATTTTTGTACCTTCCTCTTTTGGATTTTGTAACCTTTTCTGGCACTGGCTTCTTCTCAATGATCTCAACCGTAGGGATTTCTAGCTGGTTTTTCTCCACATCCAGTTCCTTGCGATCACGTTTCTGCTCGCTTGCTGCCGGCTCTTTCTCAGCGGCTTTTGCTTTATTGCTGTTGTCACTGATGCTCGATTCCTGACCGCTTCTTTCAGCAGCATCTTCAGATTCAGTCGCGGTATCGGCTTTCGGTTCATTCTTCCCTTTCTTCCCCTGTTGGCTGGTAGCAGCTGATGAGTGACTGTGTGTGAGCTTCTGGGATCTAGGAGACCTCCAACCCTCTGCAGGTTTAGGAGCTTCCACGGTATCTTTAGTTTCAGCCTCCTCCACCTCCTGTTGTACCGGTTCGGCCTTTATCGGAGAGATGTCCTCCTCTGGCTTACGTCGGGTTTTGGGAGGTCTTCCCCTCCTCGGGGTTGTGGGAACAGTTGTCACTGTTTCCTGTGGTTCCTTTTCCCCTCTTTTCCTGGTGGATCTAGTGACCTCCATGGAGTCCTTCACTGGAGATGGGCCTTCGTTGTCCCCTGTGGTAGCATAGACTGACCTCACATTTCTGCGCCTGGTCCGGCCTATCGGCAAGCTCAGCTCCACGTTTTCTGGCTCTGCGGCAGAACTCGGGGATTTAGCAGCATTCCTTGAAACCTTTTCTGCCTCCACTTTCAACTCGGAAAGCTTCTGGGTCTCCCCACGAGGAGAGCTTGACCTTTTCAGTTTTTCACGGTCAATTCTTTCACTCTTTCTTGTGACGGGCTTTTCCGTGACATTAGCTGCAGCCGACTGCACGGGAGTCTTGGACCGTTTACTCTTGTAGGATTTTTTATCTTTTACAACAACCGGAGGTTCCACTTCCATGTCATTGTCAGAAACGGGCGGCAGGACCTCAGCAGCCGCCTCCACCTTTTGACTCACACCAGCATCGGTGTTGGCAGAAGGTGAAGGATTTTCCTCTTTAGGTTCTGCAGCCTCATCTGACTTCTGAACTAGCTTGGGCGGAGGTGGAAGCAGCTGGGCAGCCTCAGGTTCCGGATCTACGCTGATGTCTGCATCGGAAAACGAGGCCCCAGGAGTGGGAGGTTTGGTATCCAAGTATGAAGGGTGCTCTGTGGCCACAGCATCTTCCTCCGGTGCCAGAGTTGTAGCAACAATTTCTTTGCTCACTTCTACAACTGGCGGAGGTTCTGTTTGCTCAGGAGGTTCCATTTTGATAGGAGCAGCCAGTTCAGGAAAAGGTTTTTGTTCCTCTGCTGCAGCAGCAGGTTCAGAAGGTTTCTCTTCTTTGACAGAAGCTGGTTCCACCAGGACCTTTTCACTCACTATTTTCTCAGGAGCGATGGGAGCGATGGGTTCCTGTGGGAGGACGGTGACTGAAGAAGGACCAACAACAGAGGAAGGTTTATGTTCTGTTTCTTTACTATCAGGAACCATTTCTGGTGTTTTTGGCCGGTTTTCCTTATCTTCCTGTTTCTCCACTTCTTTTGGTTTCTGATCTTTCTCCTTTTCTTTCTGCTGCATTCGTGTCAGCTCAACAAACCTACTGTGGAAGAGAACCACCGGCTCTTGCACCAAATCAGCCGTGCTGTTCGTCCCATCGGAGGACGACTGTCTCCCATACAACCTTCCGGAGATGAAGTCCAGATCATCGTCTTTCCTCTCTAAATGCTGCAGGCGTTTGGAGTCCTGCTCAAAGATTGAACTGTGCAAAAACCGAGAAGCAAACAGTTCCTGCCGCTCTTGTTCCTCCTCTTTATGATCCTCTTTCTTATCATCCAGTTTCCCACCTTCAGAATCTGTTCTGATTTTTTTCTTTTTCATATACCAGGATGGAATAGGTCTTGGAGCTGAGTCAACCTTCTCTTTGTCTTTGTTGTTTCTGAAACTAGCAAATCTTGAATCCCAGTCTAGAAAGGACCAGTTTTCCTCTCTGGAGGAAGAGAGGGATTTAGCCCTTTCAAGCAAGGCCTTTGTGTCAGGTGTGATTGTCTTGTCCAACGCAAAAGAGTAGAATTTGTTTCTTTCCAAGGAACTGGACTGGAGTCTTTCCTCTCTTTCACGGAACTTCTCTTCCCTGTCCCTTAATAAAAAAGACAACCTGGAACTCTCTAACAAGGATGAGGCTTTTGGGGAATGGGGCTTGTTTTCGCCATCGTCATCCGAATCCGAAGGCACCTCCCCAGGTTCCAGGTCTCGGACAGACCGTTTCCGTATGCTGTCTCTTTTCACAATGCTGCTTGGAAAGCTGATATCGACTCTCCCAGGCTCCTGCTTCACTTGGGTTTCCCACCTACTCGAGTCTTCCTCAGAACTCAGCACAGAGAGTTTTATTTTAGCCATTTCTGCCATCTGCTCCCTTCTGCTGGAATCATAAGGATTGAATTTCAGCGAGTCCTCCCTCACAGTCATGTTGGAGTATGAAAGACCCTTTTCTTCTATTTTAGGTGACTCTTTGGTTTCCTTCAATGGCATTAACCTTGGAGAATCGAGCGTGTCGTCATCCTCGTGGAACGAGAAGTGTCTGATGCTTGGGGAACAGGACATCCTTTCGGAATCCTCACTCACCTGACGAGAGCTTCTGTAGTTCCTTTCTCTCTTAGTGCTAATTTCAAAGTCAAACTGGTCAGTCTTTTTCCTTTTACTCGGTGGAGAGTCATCAGTGACGTCTTGTGGAGGCTTTCCCACCTCATGAACCAGACTCCGCTTTTCATATTCATCCACATCTTTCTTTGGACTGCCAAACTTCTCTGACTTTGCAATCTCCATTTCCAGCTGCTGTTTCAACCTGCGACTCTGCTCCATTTGTTTCCGGTAGCTCTGCGTGTGGTCAATGTCAATGCTGATTTTCTCCTCCGTGTCAGCCGACTGAGTTTTCTCTTGGCCAAGTTTATGGTCTGGTGTTTCCTCAGGAAGACTGGAGTAGTTCTTCCTCGTGTCCTCTCTCTCCGTTCCCTGCTCGTCCAGCAGCTGTACCTGTTTATGCTGGGGTTTTACCGGGTTCAGTTTTTTAGTAGGCAGCTCCTGAACTTCCACAGGCTCATCGGGTGCCTCCATGAGCCTCGCCTGCAGATCCAGGGTGGGGCGCATGCCAATCCCACCAACATTTAGAGTGTCCTGAATTTCTTTGGGACTAGTAACAGGAATAAGTCTTTCCAGTTTGAGTTTTTTAGATTCCCTTTTAAGCATCTCCTTCCTCAGGGGTTTTCTCTCCAATTCTCCTTCCCTTAACATTGGTGCTTCTCTAGACGATGCCGTCGCATCGAGCTGCTTTTTCAAAACCATGCGTGCATCCTCCTCATCTTGGCTACTCCGTTTTACATCCGGCTTTTGCCTGTCAGGCTTCGGATTCGCATCGGCAAAACGCCTTTTACGAGCCTCCAACTTGTCCAAATCAACTGCATTGGCCCCCTCAGAAGGTTGCTCCGTCTTCAAGTGCTTTTTGGGTTTCATTTTTCCCTCCTTGTCCACCACTTCGATGTGACTGGCAAGGGCTTTCTCCTTCTGTACCTTGGTTCTGACGGGTTCTAGCTTAGACTGCTCGGACTTGGCTTGCTCAGCCTGGGACGTCTGGGTTTTCTGTTCGAGCAGTGGGGATTTCAGAGTGTCATTATCCAGCTTTGCCCTCAGTTTCTCCAGTGCAGGCTGATCGATCACCTTCCCCTCCTTTTCCTTCACACGGGTCAGCACAACACAGGGCATCAGTTCCAGGCGGTTCTTTGCTGTCCCTTCTTTGTCACCCCTCTCTTTGCTTTGTTTACTGTTGCCCTTCAGTTTTTCTGGGCTGGGCTCTCTCTCATTCTCCTGATCCGTTTCCGAGGACTGAGAGCTGGGCGAATGGATTTTCGCTTTTCGTTTCTGCTTATCTGCTTTCTCCTTTTCTATTTTCTCCGGCTTTTCCTTCCTCACCAAGCGCTTCTCCTTGTCCACCCTCTCCTGCTCGAAAACGCGCTCTTTCTCCACCTTCTCGTTTTTTGCGTATCGTTCCACGCGGGCTTTCTCGAGCTTGTCGTATCGCGGAGGCGACAGCGAGCTGCAGCTGCCGCTGCGATCCGAGGACCTGCTGTAAATCCTCCTCTCCGAGTCGCTCTGCAGCCGTTCCGACTGCGAGGGGGACGCTCCGGGGCTCTGCGGGCGCCGGGAGTGCGTCGGGCTCTGGCTCCGCTCGATCGGTCTCCGCTCGTGGTCTCTGTCCCGATCGGACTCGAACCGCTCCCTCTCTCTCTCCCTCTCCCGTTGCCTGTAGCTGTACTCCCTGATGTCCTGCTCGTACGGATCGCCCCGGTAATCCCGGTACTCGCGAGGGTCGTCGTAGTATCGTGGGTCGTAGTAGTCTCCTTGGTAGGGATCCCACTCGGCGTAGAACTCTCTGCCCCGAGCTGGGTATTCCCGCCGAGGATCTTCGGGATACGTCCCCGGGGTCCGAACGGTCTCGTAGTAAGTACGGTCAGGGGCGTATTCGTAGGATCCTCTTCGCTCGTCTCTGCTAAACATAAGAATAAACAGATTCTAGTTCTCCTTCTCAACCAATGAACTCTGTTACCACAGTTTTTTGCCATGTAAAGGAATCATTTTCTGATCTTTTCTCCCACGTGCATCAAGGCAGCTGCACATAGAGGTTTGGCAAGGAATCTGTGTGCAGTGGACTAAATACTTTGTTAACTTATCAAACCAAATGTACTTCATGGGTAATATCATAACAGCTCTTCCAAGCATTGTTCCACCACCCTCACTCCTTTGTTTTCGTCAAATTCAAACCTTGCATGAAACGAAGGTAAAACCAACACAGCACTTGTGCACCCACAAAGGGCTGGTAGGGTGAAGACACCCCCTTATCCAGAACCTGAGACCTTCATTTGACTCTGAAAATACAAGTCAAATCAAAATTCAGGGGTGGAATCTCTCCATTAATAAGCAGCAATGTGGTGGTAAGATTTCTTTAAAAATCCTAAGCCCTGCAAGTGATCTTTTAATTCCCAAATTAGCTCCTTCACTGCATGTGACTTGCTGGCATTGCCTGTTTACAGTAAAACCAAGTCAACAAATATCAGGTTGTTTATAAGATCAGGTGAATTCATTCAGTGAAGTAAATCAAGCAATTAATGTTGTTATTTCAACACCTCCAAGCAGCAAAAATAAGTCATTTGCAACACTGAACATGGCAGGGAGGTGGAATAAAGCTGGAGCTCCAAATCCCCACCACTGCAGAGTGTTTTGCACACTCTGTACAAAGGTGGGGTTGGGCTCTGCTCTCAGGGAACAAGGGACAGGACAAGAGGAAACAGCCTCAAGCTGTGCCAGGGAAGGTTCAGGTTGCACATCAGGAAGAATTTATTCATGGAAAAGGTGGTCACGAATAGGAAGGGACTGCCCAGGGAGGTTTGGAGTCCCTGTCCCTGGAGGTGTCCAAGGAAGGCCTGGATGTGGCACTCAGTGCTCTGGGCTGGCTGACAAGGAGCGGGTCAGACACAGGTTTGGACTTGATGACCTTGGAGGTCTTTTCCAACATAAATGATTCTGGGATTCCTCAAAGGTTTATTTGGCTTCACAGTTTATGTTTTATGTTAAAAGCTAGCAGCTTCCCCCTTTTAAGAAAAGAACAAAATTGAAAAAGGGACAAAACACGGAAGATGAAAACCTCATCCCCCAAGTGAAGTGGGATGTTGTGAAAAGCAGTTGTGAAGTTAAAAATATTCATCAGGGATTTTGTTTGTTTTTTCATGTTTTTTTTTTTTCCTTTGGGTCCTATTTAGGCTGGCTCCAGCTACAACCCCGAGAAAAGGTGGTTCGTGCAGATCTCAGCACCTCTGCAAGGAGGAACTCGGAGGGGCACCAGAAGCTGCAGAATTACAGGAGTCACTGTGGAGCTCGCTCCACTGCTCCATGATCCATTATCCCTATGGATCTCCTAATGACTGTGTGAGCAGAGTGACAAAGAAGGAAAAATCACACTAACACGTGCCCGAACACCAGAAATCAGGGGCCTGCTCAGGACTATTCCATGGCAAAGACAAGCCCACCAGAGTCCAGTGTGCTAAAAAACATCCAATAACACCCTTCTCTTGCCTGAACCCGGCGCAGTTCTGAGGAAACGTTTATTTCTGGCACATCACAACATCTGGCAAGGCCTGGGGAAGGCACACTTGTATTTCCATTATGCAAATCCTGACTGCCAATTTCCAAACCCTGCTTGCTTTTAAATCTGCTCATTTTGCATTATGTCAGACCAATCTATTTTGCTGCAAAAAACGATTGGGTTTATCCAGCTCCCAGGTACAGCCGGCGTCACGCTGGGCTGACTCCTGCGCAAGGCAGAGCCTGAACAATGAGCCAGGCTCTGAACGGAATAAAACATGGGTGCTTTTTCAGTCAATGGAGGTAAAAAAGCCCAAAATGTGGAGTGTTTCTGTGCCAGGTCTGCAGGGATAAATAAGTGGCTGTGCAGCATGTGGTGCCAGCTGCTGCCAAGGGGCAGCCACACGGGACACAGCTTTATTCAAAATAAAAATGCATTCTAACTCAAACTGTATTATTTCATTAAGTTACAAACAAAATTGTTTGAAAGAGGGAGGTGGAGGATCAGATTTTACTCCCTGCTCAAGGGCTGAGCAGCAGGAGTTTATCAGACTTTATATACATCCACCAACACACACATTTCTCTGTTACAGATAAGCTGCTCTCTGCATTCCTAAGACGTGATGAACGACTCACAACTGTGTCCTGGTGACCCACCAGAGAAACCGGATACCAAAATATGGATCACGCAGACAACTGAAACCTCCACCTCAGCAGGAATTCCAGTAACCAGCTACGCCTCGGATGTGTGAGATCCTGCCTGCTCTAATCTGCACAGTTTAAGTTTGACCACCCAAACTTGTTTAAAAAATTAGTGAAGAGGTAAAAAAAAAAAATTTAGAAATGCAGAGGTGTTTTTAGTAAAACTTTAAAAATGAGGATAAAGCTGAGAGGAACTAAAACTTGTCTAAGAATTGTGGCCTGAAGAGAGTTTGATTGTAAGATGATGAGGACAATGATTTTAAGAGGATTGTGTAAGGTGATGTTGGAAAACAAAAAATTGAATAAATTTATTGGTACATGCCTTCTTTCCGCCAGCATTTCGTAGAAGTCTCTGATATCTTGACCCGTTTTCTCCATGGAATGATAAAATGCCAGCTGACTCTCTCGATTCGCAAAGTCCACCTGAAAAAGAAAGGGGAAACCACATTCAGTCACAGAAACATCCCACTCTGCCAACATTTCCCTGTCTGCTGAAGGTGGGAGCAGATCTGAAAACGGGGGTAAAATTTAATTTAAAATGTCAAACACTTCCCAATTCTGGCCCTGCACATCCCCAGGAACAAAGATCTTCCTCAGTGGAGCTGTGTAACTACCTCCTTACTATGTTGTTGTAGCTGCCAGCCCAGAGGCTTCTGTTGCGCAAAGCAGCAGGAAAAATACACATTATTATCGTGGTATTGATGTTTTTAATGCCAGGACAGTTCCAAAGTCCCTTTTATCTCAGGGCAGTGCTACAGAGGGTCAGGATAATGAATCTATTCTGGACTCCATGGTGTTTGCCCAGGGTTATAGAGCAGGGAAAGAACCAAGCCTCCTGAACTGCAGCTCCCTGTTCCAGCTACTCCTAGAGCTGGTGTTTTCTAGCCAAGGATGACAATACTACAACACTTATGGTAGAGTGCAAAAAATTAAGGGTTAGAACAGATTTCATTACGTGTATGCCACATAATGGAATATTTTTAACATTCCAGTTCCTGCTATTTTTTAAAATCAGCCCAGTCCTGTGTGTAACCACAGCAATGGAGCACAGACGCACACTGGGGGTGTTGCTTATTCCAAAGTCATCAAGCAACAAGACCCACACAAGATGTGAAACTTTTAAGGGACCACACGCTTTCCTGCATAGGAAGGTGACTGCTATCCAACACGACGCTCAGAAACTACAGGATATCCAACTCTCAGCCCTGGGTGAGGTGGGAAGCTGCTGCAATCGTGCCTGACATCACTGCCCACTCTTTAGGAGAGGAGAAAGGAGGAGAAGGAAGATAATTCAAAGGCCTGGCTGACACCTCACGTCCCCCGTTAGTGGGACTGATGGGACAGCCAGAACAGGAATCACCGCATTCACCCAAATCCAAGATATCCCTGTAAAATTCTAAGTGTTGCTCCAGGAAGAAAAATATTTTCTTGTGTATTTTTTCAAGCAGTGTTTTCAATTATTGTTGAAAATCTGTTGCAAGGAAGGACGAGATGATCTTTAAGGTCTTTTCCAACCCAAACCATTCCATGACTGCAGGCTGAGGTTACTGTACCCCAGAGCCTGGACATCAGCATGGGGCAGCTGGAACACAGCCATGTGCTTTTCTGGAGGAACTCACACCTTCAGATTTCCCTTTTTTAACATGAAAACAGACAGAAGTTTGCCTGGGATTGGGGTAAACGAGGCAGTGACACGGACACCAACACTCAGGAGCTCAGAGAGACAAGTTCAGCGAAACAAACGGCAGAATACTGGAAAAGGCTTTGTAAGTAACAGTTCAGGATTCCCTGACATCTTGATAAGCCGAGTATAAAAATGAAATTTAAGCCTTTGATACGTGGGACATGTGTGTCCCGCCAAGTATTCCTTGAGCCTGGCAGTCTGCACTGCCAGCATTTAAGGGGGAAGGCCTAAACACAATTTGTTCCTCTTTTTTTTGCCTGTTTTGCTTTAGTTTGGAGGTCATTCTGCACACCTTAATTTTATTCCCACCGATTTTCCTCCCCTTGGTCTCTTTTACAGCTGCTTGTGCATATTCAATCTCATTGTAGAGAACCAGGGCCATGCCTTTTAAGCGGTCAAACACCACCTGTAAAAAACAAAAAAACAAAACAAAAACCAAATAAGAGCCTCATCCACAGGACTTAATGTCAGTCCCAACAAAATCCTAAGTCATGAGGATACCAGGAAGGAAATAATTTTTAGCAAGGTGAATTTCCAGGCTTTTCTGATGAGGCATATTGGAATGAAGAGACAATAAAAGGACACGGGACTGCTTTGAATTGTGGATATTGTGGCTTGAGGTATATTATGCCTTTATTTTGTTTTTCTGTATTTTACTTTGAATATTGTTTTCTTTGTTGACTGAGTTTTGTAGTATTTCTTTGTTAACTTTTTTTTTTCCCAATTTCCAATGTGTTTTAGGGGGGAAAAAAGGTAAAGGGAACATTTAATCTCAAAGTGGAACCAGCTTTTGTTATCAATCTGCAGTACCACTCACCAGTTGCTCAACGCCCAATTTTCAAATACTGCCTTCCTTTAGCAGCATGAATGTATTATTCAAGCAACAACAGCTACAATAAAGAATGTCAAAGCTGCAACACGAACCCACAAAAATCCTTTGGGGAGGCCAGACCCTGATCCTGGAAAGATTTACACACGTTGCTTAATTTTAAGCACATCCATGTCCAATAAAAATACACAGGACAGCTCCCACACTGAAGTTTAAGCACGTGATAAATCACTTGCTTGGGAGAGGCTCCCGCTGCGTGACATGGGTGTGTTGCACCATTGCTGACTTTCTCTCTTCTTCCATGTACTTTTGGCACCGTGACTGTCCTGACTGCTTTTAAAAAGTCTTTTTTTCCTCAGTCTGACAAAAAAAAGCATAGTTATGTCTAATTATGTAATTAACAAGTACGAGTAATTACGTAATTAGACTGCTGTTCTTCCAACTAACATTTAAGAAGTTTTGCTGTGGAGAGACTGTACTGCACAAGAGCAACAAATGGTTTCCAATACTCAACATCTCGGCTCACTGAAAATACTTATTTTTGGTTGCTGTCTACACAGCCCTGTCAGCCAAATTCCAGCCCAGAGAGAATTTTATCTACCTGAGCTATAAGGCCTTGGACAGTGGGGGTTGAAAGGACAGGATGGGAAGAAAGGAAGACAGTAAGGACTTGGAAGCACACGCCAAAGCCTCCCACCTACCTTCACCACAGGCCCGTATCGGCAGAAATGTCGGGTCAGATACTGATCCGTAACGTTTGTGGAAAGCCCATCTAACCACACGCAGTTTGTAGGCATGCTCTTCCCAAAACCCAGCTGGACACAAAAGGGCAAAACTTCCATCAGTACAGTGCACAAGGGTTAAACTCACTGAACAGAGCCTGCCTAATGAAAGACTTATTTGGAGAAAGCCGGTGTTTGTATGGATTTTGTAAAATTAGCATCTGGTGCAGGTGCAAGACAAAAATCAAAGAGCAATTAATGAAAATAATTCTGCTTGTTTAAACAAATACAGTGTTTGACAACATTGGGTTCTTCTACAGTTTGAACGTCTGAGAAGTGACAGGTTGACAGCTCTGGGCCCTGACAGGCCCCGTTTGCCATGGGAGTGGGACAGACTCCCAGCACAGCCTCGCCAGACATGGCCCATCCAGGCCAGGCAATGTCAGTCTCTGAGTGCTCGATCCCAGGGTTCCGTGTGGACAGAGCCAACAAAAATGCTGATTAATCCCAATTAGGGGTGGTGGAAACCAGCACGCTCTGATACGATCTCACATTAAAAACCTTCTTACTTCCATAAACTACGCAGCTGCAAAACATCCCACGGTGCGGCAACGGAAGAAACAGGAAGGATACGGTCCAGGGGAGGATTTCTTTACCTTGAGCCGGTTATTTCCAAGATATTCCCCATCCATCTTCTTAATGGCTTTGCACACACTGGCGATGTCGCAGTACTGCAGGAACGCGTACTGAGGGACACCGTTCACCTTCTTAATGTCAATGTCCTGGGGACAAGCACAAAACACAACAACCCACAGTGAGCACTCAATCCCATCTAAGAAGACTTGTTTTTTTTTCAGGGGCACGTGACACAGCAAGCTCTTTAATTAATATTTGCTTCAGAGAGAGGATTTAAACAATAGTAGACAGTTAAAACTTTGCTGTTCTGCTGCATCTCAAAACCAAATCCTTACTGAGCAGGGAAAGCTCTTCATCACGCAGATTTAAAATCCAAGCCCGCAGAACTAAGCCTGACCTGATCAACAAACACCAGCTTTAGGCTGTTAATACTATACCAAGAAGAGACAATTTAGGATCAAAGAAATACAGATTAATTTTCGCTCACAAAGGCTCAAGAGAAAACAACCTGCTCTGATCCTCATCTCTGAGCCAAGCAGGGCTTCTTTTCCAAATAAACATGATCCATCCTATTCCTAGAAACACAAAATGATGCTGGACTCATCTCTTGAACCAGCCTGGCTCATGGCAAAGGCAAAAAAGATCCTCAACTTCGGTTGCTGTTGCTCTTTAAAACCAAGCCACCACGGGCCCATTCACAAGTACAGCCAGAGGCTCACAAAGCCAAATAAAGGCTGATTTTAATCGATTTTCAAAAACCCAGCAAGCCAGGAGCTGACATTTGGTTAACAAACAAGCTCAGCACTTGCACTGGAAATGCACCCAAAGCCTCTGAACAAACTCATGATATTATGATTCATTCTGAGCTGAAAATAGGAAGTGGAGGGTTTGGCTTTATCTGTTGGAATAGCAGGAGCTGCCTTTGTGAGCCACACATGGATCTGAGCACAAATGTTCCAACATCCAGGACAGGCTAATTTCATGGCTAATAAATTTAGGGACAAGGCAGCAGTTTGATACGGTCTCACCCAAGAGCTCTTTATCTGGGAAAACAGAAGTAAACAGGGAGATTTACACAACTATTAGACTCCTACAGCCCTGGCCTAATGATTTAAGTGGAATATTAATAGAAAACTACACTTCCAAGCGTCTGAAGTAGCACAATTGCAACCATGGCAAATTATACTTGACCACTCACCCTGGGCATGCAATTCCTTGTGACAGGCAAATAAAATATCATTATTGTGCTCATTACCCCTCAGAAAGGTTATAAAGCTGGTCCCTCCTGCACCTGAGCTTGCAAGTTTTCCTGGAAACAGCGAGGCAGTGCTGCCTCCCAATTCTGAGCCATTAATAATGCTGACAGGGAGCACCACAGCACACAAAAGCCAATTTACACTACCACTGATAAGCATCTTTATCAGGAGAGCTCTGCTGCTCTAACACTGGAAAAGGGTTCAAGCCACAGACATGGCACGAATTCATAAACCAGTATTGATGTGAAGGATACAGCAGAGGCTGGCTACACAAAGGCTGCCAGACATCAAAAAATGAGGGTTTTGTATTCGTCCATGTTGCTTCCACATGGAAGCAGCCTCCTCTTCTTTTGGGGGATAGCAGGGATGGGGTTCCTGGTATGTGTGACTGATTCCTCCGTGGCAATAAAAAACACATGAGAGCAGAGTGAAGGAGGCACAGCACGCTCACAAGCACCCACAGCTGACAGGGAGAACACGGACCATCCACAGCCCAGACTCAACACGAATCACAGAATGAATCCCAGAACGGTTTGGGTTGAAAGGGACCTTGAAGCTCATCCAGTCCCCCCCCTGCCATGGCAGGGACACCTTCCACTGTCCCAGGCTGCTCCAAGCCCCAGTGTCCAGCCTGGCCTTGGACACTGCCAGGGATCCAGGGGCAGCCACAGCTGCTCTGGGCACCCTGTGCCAGGGCGTCCCCCTTCTCTCAGGGAAGAATTCCTTCCCAACATCCCATCTAACTCTGCCCTCCTTCAGCTTAAGGCTTGTCCTGTCACTCCATGCCCTCGTGAAAATTAATTAAAATTAAATGGATAGCTGCACCACTTTCATGGAAAATTTCCCTTAAACATAACATTGATGTGAATTGACAGAAAGTCATGAGCAGAGCAGAGGGGGCTCCTCTACCTCATCAAAATACTGCCCCCCTCAGCTGAAAACCCAAAATCCCCATGTAGCATCATTGATCCATCCGCTCCAATCCCCTCTGCCTGGGCACAGGGCCTGCTTCCACATGCACTGACCAAGCCCTTTGCTCCAGGAATCAACAGGAAACTCAGACTCCCACAGTTGTAGGAGTCAACATGAAAACATCACCTGGCACATTTACATCCCTGCTACCCAGGCAGCTTTGGAGCTACGAGGAGAGAATTACCAGGAGAAAACACCAGGAGAGACATTTGTTGTAAACACTCCTAGGACTGTTTTTCCTGCTAAGTTACCCCTCAACATTCATACGCTGAACTCCGAATACAAAGAAAAGCTTTCAGGTATATTCCAGCAAGAAGAATGACGCAGATTATTACAGAAAGACTGAATTATCTGTCGTTGACAGATTTAGCAGCACTCACAGCATTTCACAGGTCTGTACAGAAAGGGGGGGCAGTGCCACCCCACAAAGGACACAATTCACATACCACTATTCCCCCGAAGCGCTGGAAGATGTTGCGAAGGTCGTGGTAGGTGGTTGTTTTCTCCAGGTTGCCAATGAACAGAGTTCTCGTTGCTTTTGGGTGAAACTCATCTATCCTTTCATCCAAAGGACGAAATTCATTCTCGCTTTCGGTTTCTAGGATAAAAGAGAGCCGGAAATTTGTAATGACTGGAGATGTGGTTCATGTTGGTTTGTTCAGGTCTCCTTGATCTGAACAAGAGTAACCACTGCCTTTGAGAAAAACACCCAGTACTGCACCCATGACTTGTAATTTATGTGGGATTTGGAATCTTTATATTCCACTGAGGAATCTGGGCATCCTCAGGTGAAAGGGAGCTGCATCTTTCAACTGCTTCTCTGGAAATTTACTCTTAACAAGTATCAATGTTTGAGTGCACAAATTCCAGTAAGGCTTCCCTGCACTTGGGGAAGAGCACGTGGCAGGAGTTTGTTTTCAGGAATCAATTTTTAAAGAAGCCACTGAAGTGCAGTCTGAGAACTTCACCACGTGCTCAGGGCTGCAGCTCTCACTGGTCGGTCACGTGGGCTGTGCTGCCACAGCCTCAAAACGCAGCACTCGTTGGCTGTTTTAATTAAAAGGAGACAAAACGAGGCTGGGAGGACTCAGCGCTGTGCTCACACCACCCACTGGCAGCTGCTCCACCGAGACACGGCAGATGAGATCGTTCCTTCCAGCAGATCCCACTGTTTGGGAGGACGGCAGCTTTCCTTCTCTGAGGCTTAACATCGGAACTCTCTCGCTGTTTGATCCAAGAGCATCCACTCTTTTTGCTCTGGAATTCATTGTGGCCTCTTTCCCAGTTTCTTTAAAATGTTTCCTACTTCTATCCTGCCTCTTTACAACAGCTCCTGAACACACCCAGAGCGGTCCCATGGGAGAAGGGCATCGACCTCACCTGGCCCTATCCAGGCCGTGACTTCAATCTGCATGCCAAAGAAGAGCTTTCCTTTGGAGGCGTTCAGAGCTTTCTCCTGGTCCTCCTGCTGCCGGAAGAACACCAGCCCATACCGCTCCTCGGAGGCGCCGTGGATCTGCACCGACGTCACCTTCCCGTACTTCTTGAATTCGTGGAAAAGTCCATCTTTAAGGCTTGTATCTAAACCAACAAATAAACATTAGTACTGCAGAAACGTAACTTCTACCAGCTCAGCAGCACCATAAAAGACATGAAGAACTCTCGACTGTCTTTCTGAAATGCGACTTCATCTCATTTAACTCCGTGCTCACACAAGTGCCCTTTTTACTTTGGGATGTTAATTTTGCCAATGCCCGAAGTTTCTGGCTGATCTTTCTCTTTGCCTGGATTTTTAAACACGAGAAACTAAACATACAAGGTTTCAAAGGGCTAAAGCTGGTGGTGGATGGTTATCGCTTCTAAGGGACACCCAGTTCCACGTGAAGAAGAAATAAACAGGGATGCTTGATTAGAAATCCCACAGGGATACTGCGCACAGCTGGGAGGAGGTGTCTGGAATGGAGGCTGGACTCACACAGCGTTCAGTTCAGTCAATTCAGAAATATAACCAGGCAGATTCATCAGATTTCGCAGAATCTGACTCAAGCCCACACAATCTGTCTGGGATTCGTGGGATATTGACCTCAGCATTGTGTCCTTTCAAGGAATATGACAGGCATTAAATCTATAGGAAGATACCAACACGTGAGGTACTCTGCTCACAAGATTAACAGACATTATTTTAGCTCAGCCAGTGCTTTTGCATCCACAAATTCTGTTAAAACTGTTTCACAACTGATCCCATGCTGGTTTTTCCTGTGGGATCTCTCCAGTGCTCAGCACAGGGAACAGGGAGCGATCACGGGCGCTCCTCAGCACATGGTTTCCTGGGTTATTTTCCATGCAATATCCATTGCCTTTACAAATATGCTCAGGGGTGTTTCAAAGCACTCAAACTGCAAGAGAAAACCCTCAACTTTTCGGATTAAAAAAGAGATTGAAGGGTGAGAGGTGAGGATAAACAACTGAAGTACTAAGTTAAAAAATGGAGATGTGTCAGTTTTTTCCCTGGGAAAGCCCACATTACTGTTTGGAAGCACCAGTTCCAGGGACCGGAAATGCCCAATACTTGGAGCTGGGACCAGCAGGGTTTCTCACAGATGGTCACTAATTAAGCAATTTTCCCACTGTCACACAAGAACCGAGGCAGAAGCAGGGAGAGAATCCTGTCCTCGGAGGCAGCACGTGGCTGCCGTGTGTCCCAGACTCAGGACGGGTTATTCAACCAGTCCCATCCCTTTTTTCCCCCCTTCCCCTTTCCCGAGTGAATTTACCTGTTGAGCGCACTGGAAGATTTTGAACCTTGATCCCAAAACTCTTCCGGGGCTCATCCTTCTCCAGCGACGGGAGCAGCTGGGACGCGGGCGCGGGGACGGCTGTCGACTGCACCGAGCGCGCCGGGGACTCGTCGCTCGAGCTGCTGCTGGAGTCACTGCTGGGAACGGCACGGAGGGAAGGACAGGTGAGTGCAGGGAGCGAGGTCACCCAGGAAATGGTTGTTTTATTAAAAAAGGAAAATACCAGAGTTTCGGCTCGTCTACAGGCCTTCCTCCCTTTTGTGCCTGGTTCTGTTTCCGTGCCGCTGCCCAGTATTTCACAGGAATGTTTGAGCCTTCCTACAAATATTCCCCTCCAAAGCCCTCAGAGGAGACAGGCAGGGAAGTGGAATATGGGTAAAATGTCAGCGAGATCCTGTTACACGCCCTGACAATGGTGGAGATTTAATTAAGTGTAATGCAATGTTGGACCAGCTCAGGAGCTGTGTGGGAAGAGTGGAGAAATACAGGGACGATGCACAGGTCTGACAAAGCCTCAAAATCCCTCCCAGCACTCTCACGTACAGAAAAGAAATATTATTGTGCTCTCAGGCATCTTTCCTGAAAAGATCTGTACTCCAAAGAGACCACGTGTGAAAACCATGGGAAGTATTTTTATCAACTGCCTGGGAATTACCTGGATAGATGGGGATGTCCACGTCCCTGTCCCAGCCCACAGCACGGGGTGGAACAAGATGATCTTTAAGATCCCTTCCAGCCCATACCACTCTGGGATTCTCTATGAACCAGCAAACACTATTTCCAGGCTCAGCCTCAACCTCCAACTTCAGGATATGAAGAATTCAGACCCAAGAATGCCTTTTATAAACAATAATTACAGTGGAAGACGATTTGCATATTAGATCACAGAGGGAGTCAATCTAATCCACGGACTCGGGATCGTTTCAATGCTTCGAGGAGAGGCAGAAATACAGAGAATATAATGTTATTAAAGCTTGCCCAGTGGGGACACGTCATCCTGCTTCAGTGGCTCATTTCTTCCCCGAGGCACGAGGGCTCAGAACAGCGCTAAAAATAATTTTGTCTGACATAACCCCGGAGACTCTCGTTCTCCATTACACGAGCAGCCTTCGAAAAAATTCTGCTGGAATTTTAACTCGGAGGCTGGAGGGGGGGAAGATGTGCCACGTACTAAAATAACCCTGTCAGTCTGAAATTTGCTGCTTGATTGAATTTTTATGTTCCTCTCTACATCGTATTAGAAAAACGATACGCAGGTTTATCTTCTTCTTATCTTAAATATTTCATACCCTTCTTACAAACCTTCTTGCCATTAAACCACTTAACTTTTCCATTTCTTTTTTCAGGGAGACCATTTCAGGCTTCTAATAATTTCCAAGAATTGATTTTGTGAGCTCTTCTACTACTTTTTTGTGGGTGTTTTCCTTCAAACGTTAAAAAAATCTGGTTTTCTTTCTGAACATCTTGGTGTAACGAGCACTGTGGCACGCTCCCAAAAGCCCTTGGGCTCTGTCCCCATTATATTTGGAGGCGCAGAAGGGAAGACAATCTCTGTCCCAAAATACTTACAAACGATCCAAGAAGGATATAAAAACAGGCCAGACCAAAATAAAACACAACAAAAAAGGTCAAAAATGCAGAAGTAATAATAAACATGAGAAACTCTGCTGCCGGTCTCACCCTCTCGTTAGAACCCTCCCATCCCATCGAGCACTTCACACGTTGGTGCTTTTCCCACACATTCTCCTCCTACTCCTCCGGCCCCGGAGGAGGAAGTTCAGCATCACTTCGGGAGAGGAGTGAAAATAAAGCCATGCCAGGAACAGAGTGAAAAACTGAGCCCTTCCTCCTGCCCTGCTCTTCTCAAGGGCAGCTGCCCTGCACCACCCAGCCTCTCACTTCATGGATAATAAATAACATTTCCCTTCCCAGCTACAGTCCCTCGTGTTTCCCAGCAACAAATCTCCCACCATCAAGATGTCCCTTCACAGCCTCATTTTCCTGTTAAATTGCTAAACTGCCTTTATTTCTGTCTCACCTGTGCACCCTCTTTTTGTGTCCTCTTCATTAATGAACTATTTAATCACTGAAAGTGAAGAGTGCAGCACTTCCTCCTCATCTTTATCCCACTCCCTCTGCCTCCTGCCTTTCCACTAAATCACCTCAAATCCTCACCGAACGGAAGTTCTTCTCTACAGCATTTTGGGAAAAGGACAAACCCAACTCCACATGAACAGGCCCTCACTGTTCTCCAGGGGTAACGCCAGCCATCGCCTGCTCCTGGGAAATAAACTGGCAAAGAATAGAGAAACTTCTTTAAACACACAAATATAGGGCAGAGAACGTGTGTGGGGAGAAACTGAAAATAATTCCCAAGCTGACAGCAGCTCCACGTGGTTCAGCAGCCCCTGGGGAAGGCTAAAATAGGATTTGAGGGCTGCAGAACCCTCTGCCATGTGCACGTTTTTACTTTCCCTTCTCACATCTTGATGCTCGTGACCAGCTCCGTACTCCCAAAGCCTTCAGAACTCCTGTGTGCTGAGACCGTATCTCTCAAGCACGAGGCAGCGTTGAATTGATGTGAGCAGTGCTTTAGCATGGGGACAGGCTGTTTTTACAGTCTGGGGGTTTTTTATGAGGATGTTAAAAAATATGGAACGTACTGCTAAAATCACAGTATTCCACTAGAGAAAAAATATTATCTCGGGATAACAACGTTAGATATCCAAGTGATGACACAGCAGCACAACAGGGTGATAAATTCCACAAAGGAGCCTGAATTCTGTGCAGCTTTGGGAAACTTCCACTTCCCTAGGGAGTTTTAGGGATATGTGTCCCTAAGCAAAGCAAGACTTTCTGAGACATTCCAGAAAAAAAAAAAATCATTATTTCCTGTCTATTTTTAGACAAGGAAAAAAAAAAATTATTGCAAGAACAATCCCCCTTTCTTTAGGGAAATCCCCATCACTTTTCCAATTGAAGAAACATGGATATAATAATTCAAAAGTAAGTCAAAGGTTTGATGTTCTGTGAATGGGAGAATGATGGAAGAGTTAATTATAGCTGCTGTGTCACCCAGTTATAGCTCACAGCACAATCAAAATAAAGCATCTGACAGGGAATTATGTGGAGTCTCGAGCAGCAAAACACAACTCTTTTTCAGCTTTAAAAATATACAGATCTGAAGCCTGAAAGCTGCTCAAGGACAAGTTCCCAGAATATTAAAATGAGAATATGGCTTTGCTTTTCCCTGTGAGTAATTTTGAAAACAACCGCCTGTTGCCAACGCAGAAAGTAAGTTATTAAAAATTCTTCCGGCAAAAGTTGGTTCATAAAGCTTTAAGAATGAGCTAGGGAAATTTTAACACAGGAATATAATAGGATAAAACAACACCTCTGATCATCTCCTCCTTAAAAGTATTCCAAGTATCAATAAGTTTTGGGGCAGGTCAAAAATGGTGCAAAAATAGCCTTATAACTTCATTTTGGGCTTCCGCTACCAGCATAAAACCCAGGATGATTTTTTCCAGAAGCAGAGCGTGCTCTGGCACAAAGCCTTTTCCCAACACGGGAAAACCTGCTCTTCCACATCCCTGTAAAGTCAGCGGAGCAGAATGCCAGCACGCCGAAGAACTAATCTCCTGAGCTGTCACAACACACGCGCGGCGCCGGGAGGGAGCTGGGAACGGCTCCTCCGACATCCCGGCTCGCGGCCCCGGAGCCTCTGCACTGCTCCCGGGAACGTGGGATCATCAGGGAAGAATCTGAGTGTTCAACCAGGATTTCAGATGCTCTTTTGTCCAGCCCAGATAGTTCTAAAAGCAGTTTCACCCTATGGCACCACAGCATTGAAGAAAAACAATTTTTGCATTTTACTGTCGGCAAAATCAGATGGAAAAATGGAGCAATAAGAGAGATTGTTCTTATTCAAACAAGGGGTGGACACAAAACCTTTCTCTTACACATGCACTTTACTATAGATGTAGTTTACAAGCCCTTTAAAAACACTTATCTGCATTCCATAATTACCTATGAGTATATAAGGATGTGTGTTCTTACTCACACTACTTATGTATCCATTTTTCATCAATCTTGATAAAATCGATTTGTAACTTACAGTATTTATCTATGAATCTATTTTCCATTGATCAAGATTGAAGCTATTAGTAATCCAATCTAAATTTTATCCACATGGGCTGATTCCCAAAGACTCAACACATAAGAATCCAGCAATGGGGTTCAGACCCAAATACACCTGGTTTCATAGAATCACAGAATATCCTGAGTTGGAAGGGACCCACAAGGATGATGGAGCCCCATTCGTGGTCTCAGCACGTTGCAGCTCATTTAGCACACAGAATGCTCCTTCGCTCAGTTCTAAGTGCAAAGATGACATTTCAAATCCTGGCATCCCACAAACCACTCCTCGTTTCCAGAGAAATTTCTCATTTTCAGGCAATTACAGTTTGCAGGTCTAGTGGCGATGAAGCTACGCTGGGTTTACGTGTGAGAAATGAAAGCACTGAGCGAAGCACACAAAGCCAGCCGTCCTTTGTTCCCACAAAAAGGAGATAAAAGAGAGACTCCAAGCCCGTCGATGCAACGGGAGACCCGCTGCTTCCCGTCAATGGCAGCGGTGCTGAATCAAGGGATCCCACAACCTGCCCTCCACCCTCCTGCAATTTCAAAATGTGGCACAATTGCCATTTCTGCCCATTGATTCGAGAGCGGTGAGTCAGCTGCGGGCTGGGGACTCCCTGCGAGCGGCAGGCGGGAAACAAAGCTGGAAACAAAGCGGGAAACACGGCTGGAAACACGGCTGGAAACACGGCTGGAAACACGGCTGGAAACACGGCTGGAAACACGGCGGCCGTCGTGCAGGATAAAAGCAGAGGGAGGCTTTAACGCGCTGCAGGCACTGAGCTGCCAATGTGGGTTTAAAAAAGCAAAACAAAACCAACCTGTTGTTGCCCAGAGAAGCTGAGACTGCCCCATCCCTGGCAGTGTCCAAGACCAGGTGGGACGGGGCTTGGACCAACCTGAAGTAGTGGAAGGTGTCCCTGCCCATGGCAGAGGGTGGAATGAGATGAGCTTTAAGGTCCCTTCCAACCCAAACCATTCCATGATTCTGTCATTCCACGATTCTAACCTCTGTTGGTGGAGCAAGTTAAAACCAAAGCCACCTAAAACCAGTTTAAAACCCTTGCATCTTTCAGGCCAAATTTGAAAAAAGTAAAAATTAAGACTTTAAATTTTTTTTTTTTATAGCTGCCTTCAAAAACTGTTTCATCAGACCTGGTGAAGAATCCAGGATATTTTTTTTTTTTTTAACAGGAAATATGCAGAAGCATCGCTTTTTCCCTGCCAAAATTAACTTGAGATCAGGAACTCTGCCTGGCTCAGCTCGACTCAACACCCTGTCAGAATAATCTCTGAGCGAAGATTATCTCCTAGAAAGATCTACTGAGGACAGGCTCCATCCCCGCTGACGGCGGGTTATTCTCACGGCTGATGTCAGCAGCAGATTCCCAAGCCGGGTCAGGAAATCCAAAGTTAACGTACAGTCATCTCCGAACGGAAGCAACAGGAGCCCTCGGTTTTTCTCCTTGTCCCTCCCTTTCCAGATCCGTGTTAAGTCACCACAGATGATCTCCATGCACAAAACACCAGCAGTGACAGCGCTGCATGATCGGCTCTATCCAGAAGACACAAATCCTTAGGATACTTTATAGACTTTGGAAAAAACCTGCTGGTTAGATTTCTTCAACCTGGGAAAACAGCACCAGAAAATTGCTCCAAGTTTCCTGAATGTACTGATGTGTTGTTTGGGAACAAAAAGAATTAAAAAGACCTCATTACTGCCAGCCAACACCCAGAAAAATCTGTTGGCAACTGCTTAAAATAAAAGCTTAAAAAATGCACCGTATTCCATTCTAACAATGGATTAAAGGATCTTTGCCTGTGAAACACTTTGACTTCTGGATGGAAAATGATATATTGGAGCAATACATGCACTGGGCTATAACAGACTGGTATTTCTGACCTACTGCTAAATACTACATGAACCTAAGAAGGTATTTAACCAGAATTTCCCCTGTTCTCTACACACACGTAAGTCAAAAATGCACATCAAATCACACATTCCTTCCTAAGAACAGCAGCAGCCCATTCCCACAAAACTTCCAACATCACCCCGTTAATCCAACAATCCAGGTGGCTGTTCTGCCACACTCAAGGAGGAATCACAGAAGCCCAGAAGGAGATTGGAAGAGACCTTAGAGATCATCTCATTCCAACAGCCTGCTGTGGGCAGGAATAACAGCAATGAAAATTCCAGAGGTCTGGGCACACGGTGAGCAACTCCTTGCCAGAGCTGATTCCAGCACCAACCTAAATATCCAAGCAAGCAGCAGGCAGTTGTTCTGTACGCACGACGCGTCCCACACCAGGGTATTCGTACAGGAAAAAAAACATTTCACACACCTGCGGATATAAATACGAGGGTTTTTTCCCTCGTTCAAAGGAGTTGTTGAACCTGAAGTTGAAGATGTCAGAAAACCCAGTCCAACCTCTGAGGTTGGTTTGCATGAAGAGATCAAGAGGTAACGAGCCGTCACCGCATTTTGCCGACTGCAGGCGAGCGCTGAAGGGGCTCAGCCCACACAGGCAAACCACAAAGAGCCTGAACCCCGCTGCTCCCTGTCCAAACAAGGCTTTCCACTGGAAATACAGATATAAGAGAAAGGGCAGAGATTGCCACCTAAACATTCCCTCAGTGTAATTACCCCGCGCCCATCACCCCGGCCTCGGCCCCTCCGGAGCACAGCTCGCCGGGACGCGATTCTGTGACATTCTTGGCACCCGTTCAAGCTGCTGAGAACCTGCCACCCAAGGAACTTTGGTTTGTGCATGTCACACACTCCGCAGTATTTAACAGCACTCAGCTACGATAAAACAATCCACTGAGAAGGGGGAAAGGCCAGACCTGCTGCATGGAAACAGAAACAGCCACAGAAAGCATGCAACAGATAAAACCAGCATTTACAGCTCTGAAGGGAGGTCAACAAATACTGCAGACTAATGAAACAAGTACATCCTCCTTCCCTTAACTTTTCCTGCTTTACCACGCCCAGAGAGAAGACTTCAATGATCTCCTGCTGGGCTGGAATCCTAAATCCAAAGAAATGAAATTAAATTATGTTTAAAGGCCATGGGAAAGCAACACAACCGTGACAACTCAATGTCCTTTAGGTGGCCAACTAACACACGATGTTGCAGTATTTATTTCAGTCTCTGACCAGCAAGTTTTTGAAGACACGGCCTCCAGATACTATTTACCATGTATTTATCCCAAGTCAAGTGAGTGGCTTATTAACATTCCATTTGCATTTCTGTGACAGGCCATGTATAAATATATATATAAATATATTTATGTCAGTTATTTTATCCTGATGTCTGACACCTGAT
This sequence comes from Oreocharis arfaki, assembly GCA_013398015.1. NCBI lineage: Eukaryota > Metazoa > Chordata > Aves > Passeriformes > Paramythiidae > Oreocharis > Oreocharis arfaki. The sequence continues at coordinate 30,944 of VZRR01006132.1, forward strand.
CTTTGATGAAAGTCTGAAATGAGTCACAGAGAAGATGGAGATGTTTCTCAGGACAGACTGCTCCCACCCCCAGAACCACCTTCCCCTGCAGCCACGTGCCCTCAGAGTTTCCAAACAGCCCTGGGCTCCTTTTAATTCTTCCCTGCAACTAAATAATCCATTACGATTGCTAAAAATATGTATGTTTATATCAATCCCTGTCTGGCGGAGGACACTGTGCCCAACCCACTGTCAGCGCTGCCACCTCGCTCCTTGACCTACGTCCCCCTGCCCCTAGACTTCGTACAGCCAGAAATTACTAACATTAATCTGAGGAGGAAAAAAGTGTTGGTGACAAACACCTTGGCCTATCTCTGGAGCAAAGAGCCGACTCAGCACTGACAACAGCTTCCCACTGCTGGGAAGAAGCTACTCAGTCCCTGTGCTCCCCACGCTGGCCAGTGGCTCGGCCGTGGATGCGACTCGTGTTGAATTTGGGAGCAGCTGGAGTTACCTGCCTACCCAGCCACTGCCTTTTTGAAACACGGATGCTCCCTGGGAGCAGTGGGATTGCTCACGCTCCAAAAGAAACCCTGGGAAGCCAGAGGAAATGCTTTCTCAGCAAACGGCCACGGTGACAGAGCTCGGTGCTGGGAAAGATAAAAGTCATCGAGGCCTTGAGGGTGAAGTACAAAGCAGCTCTTCAGCTCTGCTTTCCCACAATTAAACTTCCACCAATGCAAAGAGGGAAGAAAGAGGGTGGGTGTGAGAATGGGCGAGCAGGATGAGCTTCTGTTTAACATCACCTTCACAGAGGGAAGCCGTGGGTCAAGATCCCTCGAGAAAAGTCCCACTGCAGTCACCCAGAACTCCCACCTCCTCCAGCCATGCCCCAGCCAAATTATTCCAAGCACTGCCAGGACATGCCTGAGGAAGAGCTGCTGCTCCAGGCATGGATCAGACAAAAGCTGGCCAAAAGCAGCATAACTGTGTTATAAGGAAGAGCTTTTGCCACCTATCTGCTGATGATCTAAATTAGTATTTTGCAACTGACACCTCAGAGCACATGCAACCTTTGGACAAAAGCTGTATTTCAGTATCAGATTCGTGGGAGGCTGTCTTAACATCCACTGCAGATGGAAAAGTAAGGTATGAAGAGGCCAAGGGCTTTGCCCAAGGTCATTCTGTGAATCACGGAGAGAACGGGCCCAGGAATTTGATCTCCTGGCTCACGGGTGGCCAAGTCTTTTCAAAATACTAAGAAAGCAACACAGAATCATTTAAGCTGGAAGAGAGCTCCAAGATCATCAAGCCCAACATCTAAAGGCCGTAACCTCAACAACAGCACTGCTTTCCTGAAGGGACCTACTCGGCATCCTAGGAAAAAACACCAAACTCTACTCCAAGTGCTGCCTATGAGCCAGGAGAGCGAAATGCCATTGAAAATGCAACCACCACTGCATCCAAGTAGGCTACTACGCTTTACTCAAGGAGCAAAAAGTAACCTCTTTTTCCTTAAGAGCCCCGTCAAATGCATTTCTGGGAATAAACACTTCTAAATACCATTTAAAAACCATTTGGCATTGACTAAGTGTTGAGCACTGGGCATCTTTCAGAAGAAAAGCCTTTTTCAGACATATGCTAGAACAAAAAAAGCCCTAGCACTGATTCACCTCCAGGTTACTGCAGTTATTTTTTAACATAAAGCTGCCGAGGATCACAGCAAACAGCCCCATAGAATTAATTCTGCCTTCATGCTTTAGAAAAGCATCACACCTTGCCTTAAAAAACCAAACCAGGCACTATTTGCATGCACTGCCTCCTTCCAACCCAAGGCACTGGGTTTTTTTAGCAATACACAAAACACCATTTGTTGAAATTCCTGATTTGGAGCAGTTCTGAAATGGTGCATCCTCTCCTATAAACAGAATTGTTCCTGGGATGGGAGTTGCAATGAAAGGCATGCCAAGATACACAGCTGAGCTACAATGCTGCTTAAGTAAATTTGGGAACATGCAAAGCTTAATATAGAAATTCCCTTTATGGCAGATAACACCGTGGAAGTTTAGTACTTCTAAAAATGGTCACTATTGTCCAAAGAGAGAAATCCAAATTAAAATGGACAGAGCGACCCTAGTTCTCCATCCGGAATAAATCCATTTATCAAGAGTGTTTTTCAAAGAGAATTTTTATTCCCTTACATCTTAGAATCATAAAATACTCCTTCTGATCTGAGATTCTAATAGAATCTTCTACGGCCTTTCAAAGAAAAACCTAAGAGATGAAGGGAAGAATAATTTTGGAGGGTTTTTTTTTTTTTTAATGCCCCTTTTTAGACCGACAACAGTGACTAGAGGAAGCACAGGAGAGCTCTGTAAAACCGGAATGGGAGCTGCTGTTCTGGAGTAAAGGACTACTTAAAATGGAAGGCCTGGGAAAAAAAAAGTCATTTCTGTGATCTCAGGCAGCATAAATTATAGAGAGAAGACATTTGATGAGTTGTATGCTAAGGATTAATTTGCCATTTAAAAATGCAAGGAACAGATGGAACTCTTGGCTAGGACTATATTTGGGAATTACTTCATTTTGCTGCCCACATGCAAATAAAAATACAACTAAAAGTAGAACTTTTTGTGAGCTTTCACATGGGTAGAAAACACTGAAGTAATGAAAACAAAACCAAAAAGAAAATGTCTGTATGAAACCGGTAAAGTGCCACAGCACCTATTGTGGATCTGCAGTAGGCCGGGGGAGAGAATGTGATTTTACTCTGTTGAGCAACTATGGCGAGTAATGCCAGGCTTAGAAATGAAAAAAAAACCCAAACAACCCCCAAAACAACCCAGCAAAACCTGTATCATATGACAGGGTTTGCCACTTCAGAGTAACTTCTGAAAAAGCACCTTGTTGTAATTTAATTCCATGGAATTTGGTAGGATTACATCTCCACACAAGGTCAGAAGTCCAGGGATTCTTCCCAAAAGCCTGGGCCAGTTCCATCGCACTGACTGGGGATCGCAAAGCATGCATGAGAACTTAACTCGTGACAAAAATGTGAAAGTAGGGGACAATCAAGAAGAAAATTCCTTACACCTCCCGGGACCGAGTGCCTGTACAGCCCTGGCCTCCACCCCACATGGCAGCGGCCGGGAAAGGAGGAGCAGCGCGAGGCAATTCCGCTGGCACAGTGGAGACAATGGGACGGAAGAAAAGTCCTCCGAGGAATTCCCACAGGCAAAGCCCGTGTGCTTTCCTTGCGGGAGCCAGTGCTTTCAAACCCCCAAACCACGGCAGCCACATGTAGAGGATTAATTACGCACCTTCCTTTTTTCCACGTGATTTCTCCAAGTTCAAGGGAAATTGCATATTAAAAAGCAAACCCAACATCAACTCCCGAGACAACTGTTAGATACCATCTCTGTTTCTCCTCCAGCAACATAACGAGCCTTTCCTCCTTCCCTCCACCTCAAAAACAAACAAACAAACTGAAAACGTCACCCAGCAAAGCCCCGACCGGCGCAGGATGTCCTCGGCGTATTCCCAGAGTCCGGAACAGGGATAAGCACAGCTCTGCGCGCGTTTAGACAACCAAGAGGAATAGAAAAACTGTACTAACCCGACAGCTTCCTCTCTGTGACTATTCATCCTTCACAATCCAACAGGACACACCAGCCAGTAAACAAGCATGGAAGGGAGGGACCAACTTCAAAGCAACTGTGTAAATCTTACATAATTTGAGGGTTTGAGATCTTGCAGCAACCTCTTACCCAAGGAGGTGTCAGATGATCCAAGGAGGTCAGACCTGTAGCAGCCACAGTAAGTAGGACACTTTGCATCTCACTCAGCCCAGCCCAGCACCATTTGTCCACAGGGACCTGGGGCCGGGCATTCTTGGGAATTCACTTTCAGGAGGAGAACAGTGCCTTTCTTTCACACGTTACCATGCCAGAAAAGCTCTCTGCTCTCAAATGGATGAAAGATAATAAATACGTGAATGCCCTTAGAGCCGGGATCTGCTGGAAATGTATCTTAATTATCCTTGATTTTAAAAGGGTTTGATGAGGTTCTCATATTTTTGCCCAGGCATAAAACCGATGATTTCTGGGCATCTGCAGAGAACATCCCGCCACCGTGGAAGAAATGAGGATACAGCCCTGAAAACCACTTCCCTCTCACAGAAAGGATTCTCCAAGAGGTACTTTTCCTGCCATCCTGGATTTCCAAGTGTCTTCTAGCCAAAACCATCGCTTTGAGCTAAATAAAGCAACTGAGCACTGAAGCCCAGACATTTCTCAAAGAGAAGGAATTAAAAGGCTCCACGTCTCGCTTCTCCAGACAGGAGAGTGCACTCATGGTTGGAAGAACCAGGAAACAAAGGAACAGGTCCCCTACCTTTGTTACGGGCCTCTTGCGAGGAGGGATCACAGAGAAGTCCTGTTTCTTAATGCCAAAGCTATTTTTGTTCTTGTATTAGGCACTTAATGAATAATTATGCAAAGACTTTATCCACACGGCATCTCCACAGTGCACGTCTCCTTCTTCCTCCTTTTGGAAACTCAGCTTCCCTTCAAGATTTAAAAAAATTTGGACCACATCCCAGCACATATAAATTTTTCCTCCTCTACAGAACACATCGAAGCCCTCACCTCTCTCCCGAGCCTGTGATTTTCCACTCAGAGCTGCGCTGCCTTCTCCTCTCCAAGTGGCATTACGAGCTGACCGCAAGGATCTGGAGTGGGATCCCTAATCTCCTGCTAAGAAGCTTTTGCACTTAAACCCTTGATGCCATCATTAGTGGTTTCGGCACTCACGACATCGCAGCCGGACTGCGCTCGATGCCAGGACGATAAGGGCAAAGCTAAGTGCATCAGGTACACTGTTAATTCAATGGGCAAAGATTAGGGGATGCTACTATTTTTTATTTTTTCCCCAATAAGGCTTATTTACTATAAATTCCCATCCCTGTGACCTTATTGAAGTACAACGTGTTCCACCTGAAGTTGTTTGTAAGGTTAATGCCCAAGTCGCAGCGATACGCCTCAAGGAGACCTGCTCTCCTGGCCCTTAGATTTCACAGGGAAGGTTCTCCTCCTGCATCCATGCCTCTGGCAGAGCCAGAAACAACCTCTTTGGGAAAAAAAAAAAAATACCAACAAATCACTGTATTTGCAAGTCCGAAGGGACGCGCTGTCTAGGCTTTAATGGGAACACATATGGCTGAGCCCAGGCAGTGGCTGGATTTTTCCTTTGATCACTGTAATGACGGGTATTTTTTCAGGAAGCGTTCAATACAGCCTTCCCCTTCTGCTATTCATCCCCCCACGTGAATATTCATTAGAAATTATTAAACTGCCCTTTATTGCAAGGGTCTCTAGGACAGGGATTCTCTCCCCCACCTCTGGTGCCTGCGGTGTCTGTGTCTCCTTTGGAGCCGTCTGACTCCACCATCGCTGCAGATAAGCACTTCCAGACTACGATCCCTCTAATCTATTTTAGCTATGATTCACATCGGAGCTCTGTGTGTCTCCCCAAGGAAGAGAGGGGGAATCTGGACCACTCATGCAGAGGGAGGCAGCCACCACAGCCCGTGGCACCACACGTTTCCCTGTTTTCCTTGGCTTTCTCAGGGCTGGTTTCCCCTTGCTCTCCCAGTGCACAGCACGAAGAGAACACGAGGCACATTTCTTCCTGCCTCCAGGATCCCTCAGACTAAGGCTGGCTTCTGAGCAGTAACACGGGCAGCTTCAACTTCCCTGACCTCAGCTAATTCTTTCCTTCCCTCAGCCTACTCAAGATGATTAAGCAAAATACTTGGAAGGAAATCAAAGCCTTAAAAACGCAATTAGAAGTGACCATTTTGTTAATACGTGCACGCACAACCCCAAAGTCAACCCCAATCCAACAGCACCTGACCTTCGGGAAAACAGTAATTTTTAGCAGCTCCCACGGACTTAAGCAACAGCCTAAAGTCTCACACCGCTGGTGGGAGCAGTGCCTTCCACGTAGCTCAGGTTTTTCCCACCATTCCTAAAAAAGGAGGTTAGAAGACATCAAATCGCCAATTCGCACACCAGACACCGGCTCCCACAGACCTGCAGCTGTCCAGGGGTGACTTAAAAATATCGTTTTTAACACACATCCTTCCACACACCCAGATCTTCCTCCCCCAGCTGAGAAAAAGGCAAGTTCACAGGAGTTTCTGGATTCAGCTGCCACAAATCCTCATATTCTCTAGCGAAGATTCTGATCTCATTGCAAGAAACCTTTAAAGCGTTGAAATAATAATGATCTCTTTAACAACAATAAAGTCGTTTGAAATGATCAAAATAGTTACCGTAGTAATAAAACAGAGGTATTTTTCTACGGCAATTTCCAATTCACCCATCCACAACTTATTTTTTAAGACTCCTTTCCTGAAATTAATTTGAAAAAAGATTTTATTTTTCTCTGCCTGCAAAGAAACAAATGCACTATGAGAAAGCAGCAGTTGAGCTTCTGGGCCCCGACACAGAAACAAAGCCTGACAGCCCAGATTTAGATAAACACCTACTACTGCACATTTAGGAAGACACTTAATTGCTTTGTCATTTAGAGCCAGCAATTACCAGCTATTACTGGGAGTGCTGCGGAGGTGGGGGGGTATTAATTGCAGCCAAATGTCCACTCTTTTTTGGGCAGCTCATGCCAAGAAAGTTGTGTACTAAATAAAAAAGAAATTAAAACTCCTCTTGGTTATAAAGTATTTTATTGCCTATTCATATGTACTGTGGGGGATGGGTTCTCCCAGAGGGGCCAACAACGACGGAATTTCTATTTTATTTTGAAATTGTGTGCAATCACAGCAGTGGTGGTATGAGGATGTTGGGGCAGGCTCCAAAATCGCCCTTTTGGGGGGATTTTTGGGGCTGATTCCTCCAGCGAGGAAACCAGTGCTTAACTTCTAGAGCGAGCAGAACATTTAAGGTTTAAAAAAAAAAAATAAACGACCTAAAATTGGAAGGTTGAGAGAGAGAGGGCAGTTTTCCCCCCTCAGAGCCGGCTCTGACACAGGCGCTGCTGCTTCATTTCCCTGCGCTGTGTGAAGGGAAAACCTTCACGCAGGAGCGAGAGCTGCTCCAGGGCTAAGGTGGGGGAGGGATTGTACTTTTTTTTTCTTTCTAAGAGCTTTTTTTGTGGCAATCGCGGTGTTTTTCCGCGGGGCTCGGGCGGCCCCGCCCCGGGGGCGGCGCGGCGGCCCCGGCCGGCTCCCGCCGGCTCAGACCGGTTCTCAGCGCAAACAACCGCCCCCCGCCCGCCGGGGCACCGCGACGGCGGAACACTCGCTTTTCCTCCAAAAACGCCCGCTTTCCCCCCACAAAACACCCGCTTTTCCCTCAGAAACACCCGCTTTCCCCCCTCTCCGAAACAGTCGGGTGAGGCGGCTCCGCGGCCGCGCCGCCATTACAGCGGCGGGCGCGCTCCGCCGGCCGTGAGGCGAGAGAAAGCGGCGGGGTTTCAGAGGGAGATAAACATCTTATTATGCAACGCACATTTTTAATAGATTATTGCCGAGTCCAGGGCTGAGGTAATGCGGGCTGTCAGCAGCCGGGGCGGGAGGCTGAGGGACGAGCGGCTGCGGCCGCTCCCTCCCAAGGGCACCGAGGCACCATTTCTTCACCATCCGTGAGGAGAACTTTGATATATATCACGTTATTTTTTTTTTCCACAGAAGGATCTATTTATGTGATTACACATGCACAGGTACGTCTTTTTCGGTATATCTTGAGTATAAAGGTTTGCTTTCTGTATTATAATCTCTCAAAAGCCATCTGAAAACCTTCTGCCTGTGCTCAATCTCAAGAAACTCGATACAGTCCCAAGGGTAAAAAAGCCACGTTTAAAGGATGGTCTCGGTTATATTTAGCTGAGCGGCAGCACAGGCTGACACGAGCAGAAACACAAGGAAGAACAAAGTGAAAACGCTCGACAGTTGGTAACAAAAACCTGCGAGTATCTGAGGTGGATTTTTTTTAATTTTCCCTAATTCACATTTTGCCGCGCACAGAGAACATCAAAGCGGCACATGGGTTTTTGCGAACAAAAGGTAAAGATGAGGTGTTTCACCTGACTCTGACAGGATTTACTGTTGCCTTTGTGTAATGGAAAAGGCTTCCTACTCTAAGAAATCCTTTTAATTTTCTTTTATAAATCTTAACCCATTTTTTTCCCATACAAACAGGAGCCTGCTCAACTCTGTCGTTCTACCAGAATAGATTAAAAATTTTTCAGCTAATCTCTACAGTACGAAACTTATGTGGAATTATTTAACCTCGACAAAAGCCATCTCACAGATGCTTCAATAAAGACTAAACAGCTACATTTAACCTCATTTTTCCTAATTTTTCGTCTGTCCTCAGCACAGGCATCTCCAAACCCACTCAAAATCCCAAATCCCAGCTAAGTTAGTGATTCATCACTTCTGGCAGCAAACGACGCGGGAAGGAGGAGATGAAGACAATGGTAGAGAAAGGTTTGCATTATGTAATGAAACTAAAACTCACTTTTTTCTACTTTCACTTCAGTTGTTGAAACAGGGTAAGAAAGTCCCTGACTAAATAAAATACACAGGAGGTTTCAGGGAGCCTGTTTTTCCCATGATTAAAATTCTCTTGGCAGTATTTTTCATCAGTTTATTTCAATATTAAGACACACATCTATTCCATTCCAACGGTAATTCCTTGCTCCAGAAAGAATTTCATCACAGAGAAATCTAAAATTAAAACCAATCCCTAATTACCTTATGCCTTGCCCCCTTGTCATGAGAACTTTAAATACAGCTATCAGAATTACAAAAAAAAATTTCAAATATCTGTATGTGCAACTTCTTCCTGTTACTTGATTTCAGCAAGACTGGAATAACTATGCTCACCTAGATCTTGGTGAAAATAAAACCAGTGTTTTATCTAAGCTGGAAACGCTCCTTTAATTTCACAATCTCCGTTTCACACTACAAGCTATAGGGAAATAGTCATCTAGCTAATTATTCATCCAACTCCAGCATCCTGGAGATGAGACAACCAAATAAACACTCTTAAAAATAAATTAAAGGTGACTACATTACACACTATAGGAAATCATTAATTTAACTGGTAAATCCTCCAGCATCCTCCACACATCAGACAACTGAATAAACACACTTAAAAAATAAATTAAAGGCCAAGGGAAATCTCAGGTCGCTTATCTGTAAATTGAACACACGGGGTTGTTCACGCGTTCACAGCCTGGACATCACCTTACAGGAAATCAAACACTTCTGCCTGGATTTTTGTAAATGAATTCAAACCCCATCCCAAGAAGGATTTTAGGAGCGAAATGCCCACTCTCAGCGCCGGGTGGTTCAGCACACTGCTGCAGCAAAGCTTTAAAAATAATCACTAACACATGGAGCAGCAAGAGACGTGTCAGGCCATTTGACGTTACAAAACTGAATCAAAAAGCCCAGAAATTATTTTTAGAGCATTAGAGCACCTCGACAAGCAGCCTAGAAAATAGCTTTTTCTACCAAAAAAAAAAACCACCAAAAAACAAAAGCAGAGGATTTTTCCAGGAGGTTGGGCAGGGCACAAACAAAATCTGGTTTGCTTCCTATGGGATCACCCAGCTTCCATCCATAGCCAGCTTCTTCCATGACACAGTACAGAAAATATGTTTGCTAATGTATCATTTGTGGTGTGTGTGTCTGAATCACCAAAACGGAGAAATTGAGGCTTCTATAGTGGTGGCAAATTATCATTTTCAAGGGCTTTTTTATTCTTTCAAGGTGATAAAAAAATTCCATCAACCCTCTTCCACAATATGGGTGGGGAATGAGCAATCTCACATTAAGAAGACTTCAAAACACAAATTCCTTCTCAAATCTACGCAGGAACCATCCACATCCACCAGCTTCCTCACCTCAGCAGCAACTTCTGAGAGGCCACAAAACACCCCAAATAAAGCCTGGCTTCAGAGAATACTGGTTATTTTTAACGTGTTCTTTTTTGGTGTTGGTTTCTAAATCACTCCCTTGCAGCTCCATTACCTGCAAAGGCCCCCAAATAGCAATTTAAAGCAAAGTTTAGTTGAGATCCAACGCAACAAACTCTGAACCTTTATGAAATAAAGGCTTTTTTGGGTTGTTTTTTAATTTTTAAGCAATCTGCAGATCATGTTTCTTCATGTTATTGTCCAGAAAAATCAGTTCCGTTTAATCAGTGTTACTTACTTTCCACAGCTCTTGAAAACCACAAGCAAGGAAACCCAAACTTCTCCTTCACTACCTTTCTGCTGCTTTTTCACAGCTCCTTAAGGACAGTGCCCAGCACAAAAGTTCCCACAAGTACTGAACACTCAACCACGTGTCCCAAACACTCCCCAGGGCAGGGAACACAACTTTGCCAGCTGAGACCAACAGGACGAGACTTGAGTGACCAAGTTCTTAAATTTCAGAAGAATTCAGTGTCATAAAGACCTTAATAACACCATGGCGTCACAAAATTAGCCATTTCCACTTACGGAGAATCTCCAGCTTGCTAAAATCCTCACAACTACCACGGAAATTGCAGGCAATAATTATTCTCCAGACAAATGAAATTGGATATATTACACAGCAAGTGGGAGCGCGGAACCAGGGAAAAGGGGGTGGGGCAGCTTTTGCTCACCAACAGCGTATGAGGGGGTTAATATTTACATGGCTAAATTCAACGTGTGTTGAAAATTAAACACTTGTGCTTTGAAAGACTTCAAGGCCAGGTGAGGTTTTGCTCCCCGAAGTAAAGAGAGGGTTAAATGTTTATTAATATCTAACTGATTGCTGAGAAACATGTAAAACGCCTTTCTGATCCTTCAAAATTAAATATACAATCCACCAGATTCCATTACTTGCTCGACTGAGTTTGATTTTATTGTATTAATAAGAAAAAAATGTTTTATTTCCTCCCAGAGTATCGTCTACTTTTCCATTACTACAACTAGAAATTGCCAAGAAAATGAAATGCTCAAGCACAGCAGACATTGCTTTTCTTCTCATTAAATCTTAAAACTTGGTTCCAGTGGGATCATATTTAGTCCTCTCAAATTCAGAACAGGATTTCATCCCGCCTCGACATCCCAACAATGACATTTTATAAATATTACGAGTTTCTTGGACGCCCTTCTCATTCCACAAGGAGCAGAGAAGCACCAGTAGAGATTTTTTTCTTCCTCCCCTGCTTCAGATTTTTTTATTAAACCTTAAGTGTAACCAGCCCTCCTTTCAATCTATCTTCTCTAGGATTTTTTTGAGACCTCTGGAAATCTCACCGATTTTTCTGAGCTGTAATGAGTGTGAAAAATCTTTGACAAAGGGTTGTCTTTATTCAAGCATTAAGCTCTCATTGAGAGAGGTGTTGGAAATAAACAAGTGCTAAAGCAACATGAAAGTTAAGCTGCTCTCCAGCTGAGACAGGACCTGGATTTCTAAATCCAGGAGGAGAAAACAATAATTAAAAGAAGTAAATTAAATCCTTGCATGATTCTTCAGACATGAGGGGGTGGGGCAATCAGAAGAGGAGAAACTGATTTCATCATCTTCTCTTCTGTACACTCTCCATGGGTGTCAGCCCATCTCACCCTTCCAGAAGGTTCAACATTCAAAGTAAGATTGTGTGAGAATAATTCCCTTGGTCAGAGAGTTCTGCCAGTGGTAAAATTCCATTCACAGTGATAATCACAGAATCCTGTCACACGTTGGGAGGGACCTTCAAGTTCATCTAATCCCACCCCTGCCATGGGCAGGGACCCCTTCCACTGTCCCAGATTGCTCCAAGCCCCAGTGTCCAGCCTGGCCTTGGGCACTGCCAGGGATCCAGAGGCAGCCACAGCTGCTCTGGGCACCCTGTGCCAGGGCCTCACCACTCTCACAGGGAGGAATTCCTTCCCAGTATCCCATCTGACCCTGCCCTCTGGCAGTGGGAAGCCATTCCCCCCTTGTCCTGTCATTCCAGGCCCTTGTGAAATTGAACACTCTACCAATACATTTATTTACTTAATGAATACTTTCAGTTTTAGAAAAGACCTGGTATGCAAAGGAAATGCTGCCAACTCTGCAAACCCTCCTGAAGAGCAGAGCTCTTCGCCAAAGAGCATAAAATATTTATGGGTGCAACCGTAGCTTCGTGGTTTCCACTCTTAGGGTAAACTTACTCTTAAAAGGCTAAATATCAGAGAGGCACTTCAACATGAATTTGAAAATTCTTAAAAGAAATCAGTGATTATCTAACACCTTCTTTTCTTCCCCATAGGTATTTTGTAAAGCCATGCAAATACAGAGCTATTGCAGAACCAAGGACATGGGAAATGCATTGCTAGGAATAGCAAACTTGGATTATTTTCTTTTAATTCTTCCAAGTCTACAATTTTTGCTGAGGCATCAGGGGGAAAAATAGGAAGGCGACAAATCAACCTTGTGAATGTCAGCAGTGACGGGGAACAAGAAGAAACAGAACAATAGCACTCATCATTTCCCAAAGTACGTTGAAGTGTGGCCTGTAAAAAGTAGCTGACCTTAAAATTTGCTTTTTTTCTCACCGAAGCAAATAAAAGTGACCCCATCCTCCAGGCACACAGGCAGCAAGGGCTTGTGTCTGCACATCCCTGCTCTGCCTGGCCACCATCTTACGGATGCTGCATGGATCCACCATGGAAAATAACAACGGCACCAGCGTTCCCCTTGGAGCCCCTGGTGCCAGCTGAGCCTTTTTACATCTCGCTCCAGTTTATTTCTACGCCAATGACCAACGCTCTGCCGCGGAACAACTCCTCGGGCTCACACCTCAGGAAACGACCCGCAGAGCCCACGGCACAGGGACCTACCTGTCGCTGCTGGTACTGCTGCTGCTGCTGAGGGAGTCGCTGCTGGAAGATCTGCTCTGGGAGCCGCTGCCGCTGGGGGAGCGGGCGGGCCGGGCGGCCTGGCTGGCCAGGCGCTGCGGGGACTGCGTCCTGGACTGCGACGAGTGCGGCGACCGGCTGCGGCTGTGCTGGTAGTTCCGCTCCGGCCTTCTGCCTCGTACCTCCCGTGTAATGTCATCCCTGTAGATATCCCTGTGTACCACACTGGGCAATGTAAACTGCTCCCGGGCCCTAGGTTCGTATCGGGGGTCGTGAGCGTCAAAACGGTTCGGACTTCGGCTCCGAGAAGTGTAATAGAGCCCGTGTTGTAAGGTCCGCTCCCGAGGGTCTCTATAGTAATCCTGATCGTAATGTCTCGTCCGATCAAATCCGCCCGTCCCCCGCTCATGGTGTCCATAGGCACTATGTTCATAAGCACGCTCCCTGTTATCTGAAGCCCTGCATTTGGGAAGGGGGAAAAATATCGCATCAGAAAGGGGCAGGCACAGCTAAAAGCAAATCATGCAAACATTCACGGCAGCGCTCAACTTATTGTTGCGACTGCTTCTCCGCTAACCAGCAATAACCTATCAAGCAAACACTGACAAACTTCAAAACATTTTACTTTGACTCCACAGTTATATTTGTATACGATCAAGCTGAGCAATCATTTTGGTTTAATCACAATATGGGGCTTTCATGACCAGCAAATTGCCTGAACAAGAAAAAAATTCTGCTTTCCAGTGCAGAATTCTCATTTAGGTTGTTCTTTTTCTTTTAAATTCCATAAACAAGAAAAACTTCATGTTTGTGGACATCATCATTAACTTCTTCTTTTTCTCTCCATTTTTGCTTAAGAGCTTCAAAAGTTTTTTTTCAAAATTTGGTAATTACTGGAGCTCTTGTAATTATCCTTCTGCAAAAATGGCATCACAAATTGGGCTGTAGCCATGAAAGCCTCCATGCAAAGCATGACCCAGAGGTAAGAAGCTGCTTTCAAAAGGGGTGGCATAACCCATAGAGAATTCCCAGAAAATCAGGGGGTTTCTTGTTGCTGTTCTAAAATATTTCACCCTCTTAGAGGGAATTTTTGCTTTGACCAGATTGCTACATTCATTTCTTGTAAAAGCTGTGGATGCTAAAGAAACATCTCCGTTACTAATGCTGGAACTGCAAGGATGCAGGTCCCCAGAAGATACTACGACCCTACGCAAGGGCTGGGAACCCAATTTTTAGGCAGTGTTTTTGTTGCGACTGCTGCTGCAATCACAGAATTTCTATCTGCACAAGCTGCTGCTTTCCAGCAGCTACAGTCCAGTTCGTTTCAGTATTTTGAACATTTTAAATTGAGAAAGGCTCGGTAATGTTCTGAGAGAGTTAATGTGATCTCTCAAATAAAGAGATAGTAAAACTGACAGATAAAGGAACACTACAAATAGTTGAGTATTCTCATTTAGACGAGTACCAGGATGGTACGTCTTAGTTACATCCACAAAATGGAAGATCCAGAATGGTTACGCTGAACGTTTAAAAAACACTTCTAAAATTATAAATATGTCAGGGTAGCCAAAGTTAATTTAAAAATTAATTATCCATCTTATGAAGGACATTTCAACCTTTTTTTTTTCAGCCTTCTCTCTCGGATTCTTCCTTCAGAATCTGTTATGAGTCACTTCAATCCCCTGAATCCTGATAACCCAATTCTGCCTTGTGTCTCCTCCTCCCCCTCTCCTGCATCACAGCTCTAGTTCAAATGGCAGCGATATTTCAGGGATCTTTTATAAACTGAAAATGGGATTTGAATCTTTTTTCGATTAGCATCTCAGGAAGTTCCTTCCATTCCTTCTCCAATGAATCACTGGATCCTTAATCCTCTCAATATATTCACTCTCTGTTGTTAAACTGTAACTCATATCAAGCTTTCTATAGAGCTTCCTCACATCTTGCCTGCATTTTTTCCTCTCAAATTATGTGTAAGAAAAACTACTTAACCACTGCAAGAGAATGTCATTAACTTCTACATCTGCTTGAAATTCATTGTTGCCTTTCTATTTCCATTACCTCTTGCTCGCAACAATGGAATTTTGAAAGATATTTCTGGATCTGGTACATAAATGTGTCTCTGTTTTGGTTCTTTTTTCCCCCCTTTTGAAGGACCAAGATCAACAATTTTATAAACGATTGCATTTAGCATCCTACAAAGTGTTAATCAGTGAGAGCTGATTTAATGAGGTCAGAGAAAAAGCAGTATTTTCTAGCAGGTTACTGCTACAGAGCTGACAGAAGGAACAAATCCTTATCCGTGAGAAGGACACAGAAGACAGACAGAGGAAGCAGAGCTGAACAGCTACTGGCTACAGTGCTTTCTTCATTTATCTATTAGTACTAAGTGCTACTGGAGTTAGTGGAAAGAGAGGGTTTGACTTGGGTTAGGAGAGGGGCTAATATACACAGGGCAGGACATACCAACCTTTTCCAAGTGTGGAAACACGACCTATATTCCCAATTAAATCTAGGGAGAGAATTGTGAACATAACTTCCCCAATTTTGGCCCCTCTTACAGGGGTAATCCACCTTCTTAATGGGCAAGGGTGTCAAATGATATTTTAGATGAACCAACAAGAAAAAAAAAAATCTTAGTGACAAGACACAAAAAAAAAATTCCACTGGACGGAAGTAGTCCCAGACTGAAACTGTAACTCTGAAACCCCCAGACTTCTTTCTTGAGACAGAAGGCACTTAAATAGATCCATAATTTTAATTTCCAGCCCTAAGTCTGAATCGAGCAGCTGGTAGAAGATCCCCCGAGGCCCGAGGGCCCTCACGCTGCTGCCAGCAGGCATCCTCTGGCCGCCTTGGTAACCATCCAGCCCAGTCACTTCTCACTGGTGTATCCACAAACGGGTATTAGCACCACGTCCTTAAAGCTAAAGTATGTTTAATGTGGAGCAGCAGAGAGCTTTTTAAGAGACTAGATAGTAATCCACTCCCCATGGCTACTGGCGTCTTGACTGTATACCATCCAATAAATTCAAGGCAGTAGTTCTTATCCCAGCTTTAAAAAAAAAAATAAACTATAATTTCCAAAATTTAGTAATGTCCGTCATCTCTTTTTGCCAATACCATCAGAAAGAATAATCCCAATAAACTTGGAAATGATGTAGATCCAAAATGGAACCATCACAAGCTGCCTTCGGTCTTCTCCATCCAAGCGTTATTTCCATGGCTAAGTGTTGTCGGTAGAATCCAAGGGGCCGCATCATTAAAGTCTACTATGAATTTTGTGGTGACAATCCAATTAACATACCCGCTGCGTATAGTGAGAACTGAGAGCTAGGCATCAAGCTTTCAGCGAATTCTAGGTTCTAGTATTCCGAAGATACTCCACAGAGAACTTCACCACATGTTGTAGAGTAAGATAGCTCCATCTGGCAGCAGGGATACATCCAGCAAGGCCTTAATATTATCCAAGAAATGGGATCGTTACTTCTAGAAAAGAGTAACTCCAATATCGATGCTGGCCAAAGGAAATCTTCCATCTTAAAACCACCTTATTTCAAGTGTAGGTAGATATCCAACCAGCTGCAGGACACATCCTCTATGGATCCACAAGGTACCAGCCACTGGGATAGAAATCACTTCTGTTTCCAACCCAAAATAGGAAACATAGATAATTCCCAAAATTTT
Organism: Oreocharis arfaki; assembly: GCA_013398015.1. Classification (NCBI taxonomy): domain Eukaryota; kingdom Metazoa; phylum Chordata; class Aves; order Passeriformes; family Paramythiidae; genus Oreocharis; species Oreocharis arfaki. The sequence continues at coordinate 47,498 of VZRR01006132.1, forward strand.
AAATCCATCTGGGGGCCCTAGATACGAGTTTGTGTTTCTCACCATATCAAATACAAAATACCTGCCTAGAGAAACCTTGGAACTTACCCATCAAGTCTCCGCTCATAACGTCCTTCCCGTGCATGAAGTGATGGTGGGGGGCCGTAAGTGGGCCCCCCACCACCTCCTCTGAACCCAGAAACCTCTCTACTACGAGATGCTATGGAAACTGTATCATCCAATCCCCGCGCAGCACTGGGAATGGTTCCTGGCTCATTATAATCCGTCCGTAGGTCTCTATCTCCCATTTTGTTGACAGAGTTGTGTGCCTTCTGCGCACTTTTGATGTCCACAAAATCCACAAACGCTGCCACTCCGCCTTCCGACCCCCTCTTAGGGAGGATTTTGACACTTTCGACACGTCCATATCTGGAAGAGAAGCAAAGCAGAGCACACAGGTTAGTGCTGGTGGGAAAAGACCACCTTTAGTAACACTGCCTCCTGCAAAACCAACATCCAACCCTTCGCCCTTCCCGTGTGCCAGGAAAATCAATCGTTGGGAGACACCAAGAGGGAAAAAGCCATTTGGAGGGGGCAAAAGGCCATTTAAACTTTCCATGGTGGCATTTAAACTCCTCTCTCACAGTGTGGGGAGCCTACCATGGGATCATCCTTTTTATAGCAACAGAGCAGCAGCAGAAGAAATAGAAAGGTTTTCGCAACCAGAGCACCCTGCACATCGTTAGTCTGACACAATTAAAGAGGCACAATTAAAACAAAACCGTGTCACGAGGAAAAATACAGCCAGCCAACAATTTTCTTAGGAGACAAATGACCTTGACACAGCAGCTCCACTACTCCGATCTGTATTTAACCCAGAGTCTCCACTGTGATCCCCGTTCCTGATCTCAAACCCGTTTAATTCCAACACCTCGCAGGACGCGCGGTCGGCACGGACCCCCCCAGCCCAGGTGCTGCTGGGGTTCAGCCTCCCACCCCCACTCTGGACCCAGCCACCCACCAGGAGCGCTGAGGAATGCCGGAGGGAATGTGACACCACCCTACGTAATGTATGTTAAGTAACTGCAACACTGGCACTTATGGATGAGTAAATGTCTATGTAAAATAAAAATAAACCCAAACATGTTTGTGTACACAAGGAAACAAGATGTAAAAGCATATTTAAGTAACTTGCATCCACTCACAGCAGAAAGGACAAGCTGGGAGGGATGAGCACAGTGATGTTTTAACAGCCAACAACTGCAGGGCTTGGGTGCTCAGTTCTCTCAGCCAAAAGATTCTGAGCAAACCAGGGGAAAGCTTTGAACCAGGACAAGAAAAGGCAAAAAGTGTATTTTTGAATGTGCCGACACAGAGGAAAGGGACACACAAATAAAAAACCTCATCAGGAAGTATTTGTAAACTCCATGAAGAATTATTGCAAAAGCATTTCTATGCACAAAGGCAGCACAAGGCTGGACAGATGTAAACAGACCTTACACAGGCAAAACTGTTCTCAGCCACGCACGCAGGGAAAAGGGAATACAACCGCCAGGCTGAGGCACACGCGCTGTCAGAGCCCGGCGCTGCCTGGGTTTCATGCCTGGCTTTTCCTACACCTTGCAATTTCATCATTGTTGTGGGATGACTAATCCTTAAATACGATCTGAAAACCTGCCTCGCTGACTGCTGCCTTCTCATTCCAGCCTGACCTACTACACTTACATATAACCTGGTTTGGATTTAGAGCCCTTTTCTCCCTGGTTTATACTCCACTGAACACGGATGCGTGCACGAACAAGAGCATCTTCCAAGAAAAAAATGCCTTGTTGGGCATAAAAAGACACGGTCACACACGAGACACATTCCTGCCTCTCAGGTGTCCAGGGCTGAGCTTGTCACATTTGTGCCCCTGGGTACAGCCCAGAGTCGTTAATTCTTGGGAGTTTCCTAATCTGTAATGTTCTGGTTATTTTTTTTTATTTATTCTTTGTATTTTATTTAATTACAAGCTTCATATAATGGCAAATGGAACTGCAGGAAAGCTGCTTCTCAAAGCTAACTCTCTTTCTAAGCTGGGTATGATTATCTTGCCTCGAAAACAAGATTTAGAAAGCCCAGAAAAGTAGAGGATATGGTTCTGTGTGAGGAAAAAAAACGGCCTAATTGGATGTGGCAGATGAAGAGAGAGCAGGAGAGGGAACAGGAAAAGAAGGAGAGGGAAGGAAAACAGGAAAGAGCCTATTTGAGAAAATGTTCATGCCATGAATGAACGTGACAAAAAACACAGAAAGTAATTAGGAATCCTAGTGAGGATCACCCTTTAACACACATTTCAGTGCCAGTTCTCTGCAAACAAAGATTGGCTACAACCCTCATATCTACACCATGTAGTTCCCAAACTGACTGGTTAGAACAAACACTTTCCTTTTGCTCACTGTTTACATGTTCAGTTTCTGGCAACACGAGCCCGTATTTGCCTTCAATCTTAAGGAGGGGAATAGGATTACGATACTATTGATAATGGTACCAGTATCCCTAAAATCCTAGTTGTCTTTTGACTGCAGCCACCATGGCCCACCTCACATCTGGCACTGCCTGCCAGTGACATCAGAGCTGGGCTCTGAACACTAGCTGCTCACCACCTTGACAATTACTGCCTATTTCCGAAATCCTGACACGTACATGTTATTATACATACACAGTCAGAACTCAGTCATTCTTTTGCTGCAGAAGATCCAGAATGTGTTAAAGTATTCAAATATCTAAGCTCATGCTGCCCAGAAAGCAGAGAGGATACAAAACATCAGTGTAATAAGGTCCCCATCTACCACAAAAACCACCTAGCAAAGGTGTAACCCTTCACAATAATAATTTTTATATTAGAAGAAGTGTGCTTTGGTTATTAATTTTTTTTTCCTAAATAAGAAATGGATGGGGGAGGCTACTACTGTATTGCACTGCAGCCACGGTGCTAAATCACTCCACTCCGAGACGGCGCCTTTTAATCCCCCGTTATCCAGATACATAAATATACGCTGTGCTTTGGTGTCCTGCCCCGTACCCTTGACAGGCCCCGAGGATAATCTGTGACAATCGCCTTTGCTGAAAGCGAGGGAGGCAGGCGGGAGGAGGAGAAAGGGAGCAGAAGGAGGGGATGAAAGAAAACCGAGGAGGAGAGAGCCCTGAGTATTCCAGGGCAGCTGCTGGAAGAGGAGGGTTTGCATTTTCTGCGCTCTGCCACAGCCCTGTGACTGCAGACATCCTTCGGTCCCACCGCGAGGATCAATGTGCCGAGCGATCCGGCCCGGCCGCACCCATTGGCGTCTCTCCGAGCTGCTCCTGTCTTGGCAGATGCTGCCGGGAGGAGACCGGGGGGAGAGGAGGGAGATCTGCAGTGCTGCATCACCACACGGCTTCACTGCAGCACACTAACGTTACACGGAAAAAACCACGGCACTTTCTGAAGGGCCGGGGGAGGAGAGGCGGCGAGAGCACCGCGCCTCCCTACGCCGGAGCGAGGCAACATGGAGGTGAACGTGCTCCGAGGAGCAACCTTTGTCCGGGCAGAGGGCTGGGAAGAGGGGACAAAAGGCCAGGGGAGGCATGGCCACGACCTTTGGCAGCATCGGCAGAACGGCTCCTCCCAACCTTCGCCTCATATGGCTACACCTGTGCGTCAGCCCTTCCCAAGGCTGCGCTTTGCAATCGCTGCCAGGCCAACAGAAACAAAGAGGTGCCTTCGCTCGGCTCCCACTCCGCACGCTCGAACGAAAACAAGGCCTTTTAGTGCCTCTTCCCGTCCACAACTCCTGCCGGTTAATCATTAGCTCCACATCATAACGAAGGCGGCTGAGGCCGTGTTTTCGGCGGGGTTTACAGTTCAACCTGAAGCAGAGGAGACGAGGACACGCAGGAGCTGTTATGTCACCGAGCCCCTCCACCAGCACAGCACGACCGAAGCACCCGGCTGTAAACACACATTGAGCAGCCCTTGCAGAAAAAAGTTGCCCAATAATCACCGCTCGAACAAAGCCACGCTAATCCAGCTTTTCAGACAAAGAAAAGGAATTCATAATTTAAGCATTATCGGTTTATTCACTGTAGATCAAAGCACCTCTATATTCAAGCAGCTGAAATGTCTCTGGGCTCTTGGCACGGCTGCTCGGCATGCTTCCCTCGCTCTCCAGCCCTTCCTCCTCCCCAGCTCTTCCTCCCGGACTGGGAGACAGCACAGCCGGGTTGGGAAACGCAGCCTCCGCCAGTGCAGGGCCGGGCTGGTTCCTCCTCCCCAGGGGCGACGTGTCACCCAGGCACAGCCAAAGTCATCCCGCACCCTACAGCCTTCCCTACCCCAGCGACCGGCACCCTCGGCTTCCCAGCTCTAATAAACCATTTCAGCTCAGGTGCTCACTCCGAACGCTCTTCCTGCTCGGTCCCTGCTGTTCCAAGCAAAAGCTTTCTAAACAAAGCACAGGCTACGAGAACGCCGGCCAGTAATTCTGTAGTAAGCAAACCCTACTGTTTAGTTGCAATAGCCTATAAACTGATTAGGATCTTTATAGGAAGATCTGTACACGATAAGAAAAGGTGGGTTGAAGCGAGGGAGATTAGATTTTTAATATAAACCAAATCCCACTTTAAATCATGGTCCCTCCCTATTTCTCTTGCTGAGCTGCCCATAAGCTTGTGAAGACCTTTCATACCCAACCATCTTCATCACTGCAGAGTTCTGCAGGTCAGCTACATCCTGGCCGAAGAAACTTCACCACATTTTTATTTAGAAGCTGGCGCAGTGCTACATTCCACATACTACTAAATCTAAGAGACACTGCAGGACCCAAAATAACGCAGGAGCTTTTTCTCTGTGTGTTTCTGCACTGCCCATTACAAGCACGATTTGACAAGACGCTCCGATGCAGCAGGACATCCGAGTATTCTGTATTCACACGGGTTCCCTTTGGCTGCAGTCAGGTATCTTTAGCCATCTGAAAAGCTCGGCTGATTTTGCCGTGCCACACTCAAACTCCTTCCTGCTCCGTGATTATATAACCCCAGCAAGCCCCAGCCTGCATTATTCAGTAAAACGCTCGCACAGCTTGAAGCTTTCCTTGGCCAATCACATTCCTCTGGCTTTGTTGTTATTTCATAACAAAATAATGTGTCCTGAAATAATACTTCACCAGATGTTTGTGCCTCTTCTCCTTATTCCTGACACCAAATCAGTCCAAATGCCCCACACTAGGGGTACTCCAGCCCTGCATTCCCCCTGCACAAATCAGGTCTGCTCTAGGTACAGGGAAATCCAGGATGTGCAGATACTAAACCTCCATAAAGCAGGATGCCATCACCCTCCACGGGGAGGCTAATGGATGTCTGTTGAGTCCATGAACATCAGTTCTAGGGTCTTCTGCTATCACGGACGCTCAATTCACAGCTTGAGAAACTTGGCCCACCACAACAGCACGTGCAGCCACTTCCCTGCCATAGAATACACAAAACAACACACCAAAGAGCAGCACCGACCTCACTGGGATCTTACCAGCAGCAGGACTCCGAGCCACAGGGACAGCTATCCTGCAGAAATCCTGTTTGGAGTTAAGCACCAGCCTCCAGTACCACCAGCTCCCAGCAGGAACCGCACAGTGAGCGCCTCCCGCCCGCACTGCTCACAAAAGGTGTTTAATATTCACCACTGAGAGAGTTCCTGAGCCAGCAACACAAAGGGAACTTGTGTCTCTACACGGGCGTTTGCAAGGATTACGGCACTACAACCGATCACAATGAGGGCAGTGATACAATAAATGAAATACACGGCAGTTAAAACACGCTTATCCTAAGGAAATGAATCCCACCATGTTCCAAGCTTCATATTCATTATAGCCACGCGCTTTACTGCCATAAAATACATTTATACACTTATAACTTTTTTTTAGAAAGGGAATTCCATATGTGGAGCGATATAAGATGGCATTTCACTGCCTTCAGACCTGAGCAGCACGAGTCTTTGGAATTAAACTCTGCCTCAAGTAATGAAGAACATCACTCAAAATCTGACAGTATCATCACGTGCCTGGCATGGAAGGAGACTTGAGGACTGACAGACACAGAAAAATCAAAGAATCTAAAAAAAACCCACTCAAAATTGCACTGACTGTTTCATAAATACAGTAACTGACCTGTAGCAGACAGCAAAACCAGGGACAGACCATTGAGAAGAGAGACAGACCATGGCTGGTCTGAAAATCACTCCAATTCATTGAGATGGATCTTGATAGAAACGAGCAGAATTCCACCATCCTGGAAAACTACACTTAAAATTAAGTCTAACAAATGTGGGGAGCTGTCAGCTGTCGAGCCACAATAATTTCACTTTGTAGAACTGTCTCTCAGCCCCAGGGAATTTGTCAAATGATATCTCAAATGTTTCCAGACAAATATGGCCACGTCCCCACAGCTGCTGGCCTGGGCCAGCAGCTGCACTCAGGGCAGACCAGGAACAGTATTTACTATGGACAGCTCGATACTGAGTCCTGGTTGGCTCCCTCACCAACTGTGTCCTTCACACGCTCCACAAACCTCCCAGACTGCTTCTTCTCTGCTGTATTTCCAGGAGACAAGGTGGTAGGTTTAAGTCCCCCACAAGAACAAGGGTGATCATGAGATTTCTCCCAGCTGCTTAGAGAATATTTCATCTGTCTCTTCAGATGAAGCTGGTCTCCTGGTTGGGTGGTCTAGAACAGACTCCCATCAGGACATCTGCCTTGTTGGCCTTCCCACCATTCTTTCCCATAAACACCAAACCCTGTCACCACCATCATTAAGCTCTAGACAACCCAAACACTTCCTAACACAGAGGGCTACCCCACCACTTCTTCCTTGCAAATTCCTTCTGAAGGAGTCACAGCCATTCATTGCAGAACTCCAGTTGTGCCAGTCATCCCCACCGTGATTCCACAATGGCAACTCATACCATCATCTCCTGCTGTGCAATGGTTTCCAGTTCCTCCTGTTTCTCACCCGTGCTGGGGGCACTGGTGCAGATAAATTGCCGTGTCTATAAAGGTAGACACAGCGAGTGGCTGGGACAGCACTCTGGATGATCGTGAGTAGGAAAGCTCATCTGTGAGTGATAAATCCACAAGATGTGCAGCTCTGAAATCCTTCACCTTCCCAGAGCCAAGCAAAATAAAAGCTCCTCATATCACAAGGAGCTCTGGTTTTCGAGCCACACCGGGAACAGCCCTTGTGACAACAATGATTCAGAAACATGCCCTAATTACCAAGCTCCCATCATTTTCTAGATTACAATCTGAGATGCTTTAAAACCGGTTTAGAGTGATCTTTATTGGCTCTGCGACCTTTGGGGGGAGAAAAACAACGTTCTTCAGGGCATTCTCTGCAGCTCTTCTTCTAGTAATAAAGATCTTCAGGGTAACGTCAAAATCCAGGAGCAGAAACAATCAACCAAGTTACAGAGCTCAGCCAGATAATCCTGGGGTGAATCCTGAGCACAACGCTCATACTTCTACCCTCCTGCCCCAACACCCAAACCACTCAAACCCAGACCCCTCTGGACTTGGCAGCTCCCTCTGGCCCCCAGCAGCACTCAACGGGAAACCTCCCAACTCCCGACTACAAACGGGGGTTTTGTTAATGAGATACAGCACGTGTTCCTGCCACGCACGGAAAACAGCCAGGGCTTTGTCTGCACTCGTAATCCCTCCCTAGGAGATGACAAAGTAGGAAATTAAAAAGCTAGCATAGGCACATTCACCGATACTCCTGATACCTCTGGTATTTAGGAGCAACACGCTCAACAGATCAGATAGTCCGGAGATAACTCCATGCTGGAACAACTGCTTGCCTCTTGCTTTACAGCTCAGCCAAATGCTCCATTTTAAGACCCCAAGTAAGAGTGATTCCTAATTAAGAAATTTTATTTATGTCTTTACTGCAAAGTGACCTTTTGGATACTGCTGAAGTATTAATATACAAATAGAATTATTATGTACCATAAAGGGAAGAAACAGAGCATTTAAAACTGGTTTTTCATAGTTGCCACAGTCGGTAGCAACGATTTCATCCAACAGCCAACACACCAGGAAATTTTTCTGCAACCCCCACAACAACCAGTTCTGCCACAGATCAGCTGTTGCAGCCAACAAGCATCAGGCCACATGGGAATAGAGGTGCATCCATTCCTCAAAATAATAACCAGTTCCACTGCGAGACCCTCAGGACACAGAACAGCCCCCAGGAGGAGTCCTGGCGACCTTTCAAACCAGGGCGAAGACAAGGGCGGGGGAGCTGAACCCATGCTTTGGACATGGGGATTACATGAAGCTGGATGAATAAAAACGCCTCTCAGCACTCTGTGCAACATCTCACTGGGCTACATTTAATACCCTCCTCACCCGTCAGCAGTTCCGCTGCCGGCAGCGTCGGGAGAACCCAGCATTGCATCAGCCCGGCCAGAGCTCCACCGCGCTGGAGCGAAGGGCTCGACACAACATCAGCCACTTACAGCTGCCACGGGTAACCGGATCAGGCACGGCCACCCCAGCCAGCCACAACAGAGAGAGTCTCTTCCTAAGGAACTTTTCCCAGTTGTTTCTTTGGAACAATTAAGGGAAAGCATGGAAGCACCCCTAGCTTATTGGTATATATATTATTTAAAAAAAAAAAAAAAAATCAAATTGGCTTTGTGAGCAGAACTAATGAAGACTCATTTCTTACGGATGCATGTCTTGAGGTTGAATTCTCTGGCATCCAATAACTGCCAGTTCCCACTGCAGCTTTTCCCACGGTCAGGAACACCTCTCTCCCATGTGGATTCTTTAATGTCTAATAAGGGCTGTGCTCTCACTGCAGCTTTTCTCTCCATGGGGCCGCTAATCAGGTCTCTCTCCTCTATTAAAACCGCTTGTTTTCACAAAACTCAAAGGAACGTCGTGTCTCTGAGACTGAATACCCCCTTCGCCCTCAGGTTTAGCTGAAACTGGCAAACGGGTTCAAAATTGATTAGGGAAGATATACATATACATGGCAGGAATACCTCAATCTTGCTCTCCAAGCTGATCAGAGTAAATACCACTATTTGTAGAAGCATGGAAAGGTTACAGAGTATGTAGGAACTCCACATGTTCAGCTGTGTTGTCTCAAGCACGACGAGCTGCGATTCTTTATCCCCAACCCACACAGATGCGCGCCGTCACGTTCCTACACGCTAGACACAGAGCCGCCGAATTCCATCTCCAGGGCATTTTTTTTCTTCCAGCTTAAAGCATAATCTGCAGATTTGCTTCAAAAACACCAGCGGTGATAGGCTATGTTCAATGCTTTCTGCAGGGGAATTGCTCAAGCCTGTTCTTTTGCGTGACTGATTTTAGGATTTGTTTGGATTTGATGTTAAGAACGTGCTGCATCGCAACTGTAGGGGAATCTCTTGATTAATCAAGTTTTTTTCATTCTTACATGAAAGGGTAATTCCCCATCTCACTATTGCTTCTCCAAGCTCTGCTTTGCATGTATTCGGCAGCAGATGGAGGAAAATGCAGAGTCACAACATTATGGTCTCCCTGCCACGCTGCAGAGCACTTGAAACGTGGCTCATCTTAAAGCTTTGGAAGTCTTGGTCCTCACCGGTTCAGACTTCTCCAGTAACAGACATTTACAACCTCTTCTCCAAGGTTTTGTATGCTTTCCAGTAAATGGTACTTCAGAAGAAAAGTTTATCTGTCTGCAGTCTCTGAGACCACCTCAAGTGATGGAACTGCTCTTCCCCCTCAAACTTCAGCTGGGTTTGAACAAGTGACCGGCTTCAGTTCAGCCCATAGCTTCAGCAACTTGAAATTCATTTCTGATGGAAATCAGCCACGGATCCAAGGACTCTCAATCAAATCCCCAACCACAGAAGCTCACCAATGCTAAGAGGTTACGATCCTGACACCAGGGAGGAAACCCAGCCAGTTCCCAGCCAGTCCAGCCACTCCCGCTCTGCCACAGCAGCCAGTCACCAAACACAGATGTGCAAATGTTACTTCATTGCTTCGTGACTCACCGCTTCCATCGCCCTGGAGAAAGTGCTTGTCCCTGTGACTAAACCAACTGGCAGCACAGTCCTTGGCGTGAGCCAGGTGTCAGCCCAAGGAAAACAATATTCCCCACTGACAAGCGCCCGGCAAGAGCCTGGCGCACACTCGGGTGTGTTTTGTCTGCAGTGACTACCTGCGCTCCAGGCACTTTCTCCATAGGCAAGAGCCTGGGACTTTCCAGAGCCGAGCTCCTGAACCAGCCACGCTTTAATGGCTTTTCTTTCAGTACAACTCAATGTCGAGGTTTTGCAAAGCTGAGCTGGAAACTTGAGTTTCATCTCACTAACAGGCGAGGTTTCACACCTCAGCTTTATGAGCTGACTTAAAGGAGGCCTCACCACACCAAAGACTTATCTGGAGACAAACACGTACTGCCAGACCAAGAGGGCTCCTCCTGGGGTTCAAGGATACACCACACAACCAGATACACCAACACAACTGCTGGGAAAGCTGCTCCCTCATTTTATGCCGTTTCAGTCATCAGCTTCACCTTTAAGTTGAAAAATCAGACTGACACAAGCTAAGCAAGAGCATGAATTGCAGCCAACCGCGGGGCTGTAAACTCTGAAAGGATGTAGAGGAAGAGATGCTTCCTGAGCTCAACTGCTGCCAAAAATGGTACCCACAACCAGCGTTATCATCTACAACATCAATCTTGAAGCCACTTTTATTTTTCAAATGTGGCAAAGCTTCTCTGGTGCTAATTCTTCCAGTAAGTTGGTTCAGAGTTAAATAAAAAGACCAAAGGTTTATTGAGACTTTGATTACAAGGCGGTGACTGTGCTGGCCATTGGCTGTCTGGATGCATATCCAGCTGCCTTCCTAAGAGCAGCATCTCACAGATCCCGTGAAATTAAATCAGATGTTGAATACGTATACAAGGGAGATACTCATCCACCCTGAGCTTTTATTCCCCTCACAGTTAGGATGCTAATGAGGCCGGAAGACTTCTTTCCCCTCCAAAGATGACTTCTTTAAACATACAACTTGGCAATTTATTTTTCTTATTTTGCCCTATTAACTATTACAGGTCACCCGCAGCTGCCACAGAAGGCTTAAAGAGGGACATTTAAACGAGCCTCTGTGATCTCTTTGGCAGCCATCGCTGTTAATGAGGACGGGAGGTATTCACCCAGAGGCAGGAGCAGATGGACCACGGCGCGGAGCTTTGTGCCGGGCGGAAGCGGTGAACACCTCACCAAAGACACAGTCAGGGAAAGCTGTGACAGGGACACCGAGTTACTCTCAGTGAATCCCATGGATGGCAAACACAACCAGCTCAGTTTTGTTCCTGGAGAAAAACTGTAGGTGATTCACTACTTCTTTAAATAAAATCATTTACAGTCTGGCTGTTCTTTTTGTTGAGCTAAAAGATCATTTCAAATCCACCTCTGACTGGGTACCTGACCACCTTCGTGACAGGAACTTGGTCTGAACACAGCTCTCACTTCCTACCACACTGGGAATAATAAAAGACATAGAAGCTCTTCCATTTGGACAGAGGGCCATCCAAGAGGAACACACACAGGTCAGATCTGTCTCGCCAGCAGTGTCCAGCTGACAGCCCTGCAGATCATCCATTCAGCTGCCTTCCGGAGACATTTGGACTTCTCTGGCTTTTCGGTGGAGAGACGAGAGCACGCTCAGGGCATTCTGACCAGATGCGGAAGCTCGCACTCCAGATCTAAGTGCGCTTATACAAAAAAAGTGCTTTCAGTTTTAAGCTGCTGAACCTAATTATAAAGAGGAAGAGAAAGGAAGCAAAAAAAGCTCCCTTTTGTTCTTAAAAATGTCTGAGCCTTTAACCAGAACCTGGTTGTTGCAACAGACTGCTGCTCTCCTCCCACGATCAGTTTGTCTGAGCGGATAACTGATGTTCCTCTCACATCTGAACTCTGCTCCTTCTCACCCAAGTCACCACGAACATCTGGACCTTGCACAAGGCACAGACACACAAACTCCAGTCCAGAGCCAGCCACACGCAATGGCTACAGAATGCACTTCCAAAAAATCCACCCCAGGAAGGATGCTGTTTCCACCAAATTCGGAGGTGCTGCCTTCAGTCTTTCCTGCTGACAGATCAGACTGTAGCAGGCACTGGGATATAGCTGGTGTATTTATGAAAAGCCTGGAACAATGTTTATTCTTTTACTGAAGGATGTTATCTTCACACTGCAGGATTTTACAGATTGCAGGAGACAATTACAGAGCGTCAGCAGGTTAAACAATAACTATGGAAATGCACAAACCAAAGCAGTTGCTGTGTTTTATTCATGGTCCAGAAGCCTTCATCACCTCTGAACGCGTTGCTGCAGAACAGTGATGGAGATGGGTTTCAGGAGATCTGAGCTGCCATTACTCCCCATGTAGAAAGGTGAAACCTCCATTTGAGTGTGTGTGTACAATCACCCGGTGGGAAACACTGCTGACTGGTAGCCTGGCTGATGAAGAAAGCAACTTCTGTCTGGTTTTCATTAACTGTCCAAGGAGTCAAAGACTTGAGCAAAGGAAAGCAGCAAGGCTGGGTTGCACACTGTGAATTTCCATCCTCAGGCTCCCGTTCCTCCCACAAAATTCCTAAATCAGCATGCCGAAGATGCAGCTAAACTCCAAATCTTACTATGGAGAGCAATCGTTTTTCCAGTTTATTCCTCAGTTCATTGTTTAGGAATGTTTGTCCTTGCAGTCTTTGGTTTCAGGGCGTTCTCAGACCTCAGCAAGTTCAATGAACTTAATAAAAAACACAAGTGAAGTATCTCACTGGTTCTTATTTTTGGTAGCTACAAATCCAGTGTATCCAACCCACTGGCAGCTCCACAACTCACACCCAGCAACTCTCCCAAAACCTTCAGCAGCCTAAAAGCAGCCAGGAGGGGTGACCCTCAGTTCTACCCCTTCCCAAACATCCTCAGAAGACTGTTTTGGTGTTTTTTATTTCTCAGGTGCCCTTCACATGCAAAAGGGCCTCTCCTCCTCTTCCTCACAGCCCAACAGCAGCGTGAAACCACCACAACAGCAAGACAAGCTGCAGTTGTGACACATCAGCTCACAAAAACAAAGCTCCCAAGGTCCACCCTGACTCATTGCCTCATCCAACATCTGCAACCTGCCTTCTACTCACTTGGATATTTACTTCCTTTTTTATGGAAAGCCAGTGAGTGGCTCTTCGCCCTCAGCGAAGACAAGGACCTAATTTTGGACGCACCTTAAGACATCAATAAGGTCATTTTCCAGGGTACTTGGCATGACTCTCTGGCCTATGAAAAGCAAGGAGGAATAAAAAAAACAGTCAACAAGGCTATCACAAAGTGAATTTAAGCCTTTATTCATCTCCTGTTCTGACCTGATGAATGGACTTAATACCTTTGTTTGCCTTGCTGGACTGGTCAGCTCTCAACATATGAATCTGTTTTCTTGTACTCTGCAGGGATTATTTTATTGTTGTACCAAAGGAATTTACAGTAAGGGCAAGAAATACCAAAAGCCAACATCGCTCTTGAGCGGCTCAGTGACAACAGAAGCTGCTCACATCAAATCACAAATAATCACAACTTAACACAGCCTGGACCTTTGAAGAAACTTCAGAGAAGAAACAATGCCAGCAAGGCTCAGCAGATGACAGAATTTTGTGACCAAGTGACATCAACTTATCTTTCTACCACGGCTCAGCGTATAAAACCACTTAATAGAAGCTTAGTCCAAATCTACACTCTTCGTGGCTTTTCATTAAGTTTCTTTGAAATAATTACCCAGCCATTTCCTTGGCCAGTGTGGCGTCAACCAGCTGCCAGCTCGAGTGCAGGCAAAGAGCAGGATCCCGAGCAGCCACGGATCTCAGCCTGCTTGGGAGCCACGCTCCATGACTCGGCCTGGGGGAACCAGGAGGCAGCTGCAGACCGACACCGCTGGGTAACGCGCCGGGATGCCACCGAGGTGCTGCCTGCGCTGCTTTGGGGCTCTTGTGGGTCAGTAGGAGGAACAGAATTATTAAAGACCTAATGGAAAAGCACCACCAGAACCAGCACCACCAGAACCCCAGTGAGCCACCTGACCGACCAAGCTACGCCCTGCACGAGGTCGACTTTCACTGGAACCAACCGAAAGAACTCGCCTCACGCACTCCCTGTATGATTCTGGGCAATTATTTTAATCCCCCTGCCCAGTCCCTGGAGCAAACATCCCACTATGGTCTCTGGATTACATTACTGGAAGTGTTTGTAAAACCAGCACAAACAAGTTCCGATGCTGCCCATTATTCCAGACATCACTCCAGTAAAGCACAGGCATACACTGTACCCTCCCCCTCCTTCACAGCTCTGAGCTGGAAAGGGCAGTACCTCATCTGTGAAAATACCTAAAGTGACACAAATCGAGAGATGAAACAGGAGGAGTTCCTTCTGTGGCCTTACTTCTGTATTCTCCTACAATAGAAATATACCTGGATCTACACAGGCTGAGCTGAATTAGGATAAACATCTCTGTGTTTGCATCCCAAGTAAAATCCAATGACTTTATTAACCAATGATCACCAAAAAAAGCCAGGGAACACATTTAAGAGCTTTACTAGAAAACCAGGAGCAATATTCCTTCTGACTCGAGCCAGTTCCCGTGGAAAGGCACTGCAAGACCTGCTGGTGTCTGACGTGGGAAGTTTTCCCTCCAAGTGTTCCACACCAGCAGTGGCCGTCACCGCTCTTGCCAGGTCACAGCCTGCACCAGAGCTACCAAAATTCCCCAACACCACCTCAGCCCACAGCAGTGACACGGAGCAGAAGGCACAGATTCCACCCTCCCAGGCTGAATCTACACTCCCAGCTGTCAAGACAAAATGTTTCCTCACAAACTGACCAAATATTCTCTAGGAATTACTGAAAACAAACAGGCACTCGCTGCCACGGCAGGTTTTTCGCAGTTGTGTTTAAAATGCCAACCACTTCTCTAGGAGGTATCCGAAGCATCTCCTGAGAGACAGACACTTGAACACAGCGAAGCCACACAAAGCCCATTTCCCACCTCAAAAAACCCCTTCAAAGTTATTTATCTCCTCCAAGATTGCTCTGATCTGCAATGTATTTCTGCTGATTTTCAAGGAGTACATTTGTTTCCTGAAATCCAGGGTTTCTCCTGGACTTGGTTGCCACTGTGAATGTCTTCATTCTCCCCCAGCACAGGAGACTGCACACGACAGTCACATGGTCCATCATTAAGAGGCTTTTACTCCTCTTTGCCCTTTAAAACACCAATAAAGGGACAAAGCCATGTTCTTTCAGATAACTGGAAGAAAACACAGGGAGGAAAAAAAATAATGGAAGGGCAGCACTTGTGTTGGGGACAACTGTTACTATATTTAGTCGCCTTGTTCTGCAAGCTGCCGAGCATCTGTTTCAGTGATGGTGAACAACGGGTTTTTTTCCAGCATTAATCAGGCGAACCCAAACCACTACTCCCACCGCTTCCCCGAGCTCACGTCTCCCAGATCCTAACTCGGATTCGTTACCTATTCCTCAACAGTGGATCTCCAATCTAGGCACTGGTTGCTTTTCTATTTCAGGATGCCTTAATAGCTCAGCTGAAAGGAAATATAGAGCATTAGTTTTTAAAAAGGGAGTACTGGGTTAAGAAATTGAAAGACAATTTCAATGCATTTAAATGCATGGAAAATCTCTCCTTTGCAATCCCATTTAATATCAACAAAATAGATTTTTAAAAGGGCTTCTAAGGAAAAAAACCAGCACTGCTCCTGTAAGAGAGTGCTTCTTGAGACCAGCTTCAGTATTCTCTAATTTGAGAGAAAAATTCATAGCAGGGAGTGTTATTTCCATTCACCTAACTAAACTAAACAAACCGATCAGGAGCATTTGGGGAAAAAGAATAAAAACATTTATTTCTTCAAAATTCTTAATTCATCACGTAAAAGAATTCCTTGTGAGGCTGCAAAGCCAAGCAAGGTTCCCACAGTCAGTGGTTAAGTGAAGGGGGGGGAAAAACCCTTCATACTCCTGCCGGGTTCTAAGTTTAAGGAGTTTTCCCTGAATTTTTGCTTCTTTGGAAACAAGATGGTTGTTTCTCAAACTCGCCCCCAGCAGGGCCTGTGCAACAGCCCAGCGAACGGGCTTCCATCCGGGAAGGACAGTATTTCCCAAGCAGAGTGGAAAAACAAACACTCCGGTGAGCTGCACAGAGGCTCCGGCGGTAAGGCGATTCCCGGTGGCAGCCCGGCTGAGATTTTAGGCGGTATTTCCCCCAAACCCTGCCCCGCTCCCATGGCTCCCATGGCTCAGCCTCCCCGCACGCGCTTCGCCCTATTCCCAGGCTGGGGGATGGGTGGGAACTGGGCTCTGCCAAGCCCCGCTCCATCCGAAAAGACTTTCTCTCCCAACTGCAGCGTCCTTTCCAAGGAGGGAGCCTTCCCCATCCCACCTCCGTGGCCAGGCAGCCGCTTTCCTTCCCCCTGGATAAACCCACCACGCCGTGCAATCCTTGTGCAGCGCGTGTCCCTTCCTCCAGGCGAGCACGGGCATACAAAGGAAGCCTTGCTCCATTGTCCACCTACAGCACCTACACACCGAGCCTCGGACCCGGCTCCACACTCACCCCCTCACCCCTTTTCCAGCCACAAATATTCCAGCGGTTACACCCCAACAGCATTCGGAGGCGGCGTGTCACTCCCTCCCCCCGCTTTAGTACCTGCAGCCAAAGGGCTGAAGCGTGTTTTAACTGTGTTTACTGGCGTGAGATCAGCCTCACCCAAACACACAAATCCCGGGCAAAAATCACCCTGGAGAAACAGGGAGAAATGCCCGGCTACAAATCTCCTTCCCAAACCTCCGATCGCTACTTGCCGAGGTAAAAACAACCCAAAAAAGGTAATTAATTCAGCGCCTGCCATTTTTCCCATCCATCTCCAAGCAACAGTACCATAGCAACTTTTTCCCTGCTTTAATGCATCTTATAAAAGGAGGAGGACTGGACAAACTAAAACCCAGGAATGTCAGATTTCCACTGTGGATCGCCTATTCCCTCACCTAGTTATGGCTGGAATTAAACAATTAACCCTAGAGCGAGCTTTTTCGCCCCAAAACCCGGCTTTGTACAGCACTGGGTCACGTAACCTGGACTGAGGGACACGACAAACCACCCTGGATACACATCCACCATCCCGCGCGTTGGCACGGACCAAGCAGCGAATTCACGGCTCAGGGGGATAATAAAGGTGAAAAAAGCAGCAGCTTGATTAAAACAGGGCAATTTCAGAGTGATGAGGATGCGGAGATGGGATTTGGCTGCTGCAACAGCTCAGGTCAGGAGGATGAAGGGGGATGCGAGACCCCCAGTCCTTCCACAACAGACGACCAGAAACCAGGCAAGAAGCGCTGGGACCTTCCTTTTTCCCCCTCGGTGTCACCGCATCTATTTTTCCCATGGTGACTCATTATTAAGGACGCTCCGTCATTTTTCCAGCACAGGAAGATTAAAGGAAGCTTCAAAATCAATTTTTTTCTGCTGGTGGTGGGATTAAAGCAAAGCGCCTGGAGGGGCCATGAGCTGAGCAGGGCTCGTTACTCTCCTTTCTTTCTTCCTAAAAAACAGCTTCTAGCGTGGGGTGAATCAACTTGAGAGCATTTCCACAGGAAAAAGGTGTTGCTGAGGCGGCGGGGGAAAAGCCTCTTCCTCCTCCTCCTCCTCGCAGGGAAAGACGGAGGGAGGAGGAAAAAAACACAACCATGCAAACAGCTACTACTTCCTTATGAGCGGGATTAACCTATGACACGAAAAAAAAAAAAAAAAGGAAAAAACAACCCAGCACGATATAAGGAGTCCAGAGAGCTTCCCGCGTGCAGAATCCCGTGTTTTCTCCGTGGGTTTGTGTGATTTTTTTTTTTTCCCCCCAGAGTCACGTTTTCGCAGCTGCAGGCGCTTCGGTTCCCACAGCTCGCTGCACCTCGGGGGACACGCAGCATCCTCCACGGCTCCAGGGGGGAGGGAAAGGCAGTGAAATGGGCGAAAATAAACAGAAAAAAGTCCGAGCGTTGAATAATTAAAAAAAAAAAAAAGGAAAACAAGTCGGCCAGGCTCAGCGCTGCCTCCCGATATCCTAGGCATGGGATCCGCTCCATGCCGACCGCCGAGCCCCACTCGCTGCTGCTCCGTCGTTTTGGGTCCATTTTTAGCCATTTTTGTATTTCCCCGCTCCGGCCGCGCCGCCGATCCCGCCATGGCGCGGGTTATTTACAGCGCTGTTTTCCTCCTCCTCTCCACGGGAACCGCCGTCCCCGCGCACTCCTCCCCCCCTTTCCCACGTTTTTCCCCTCGTTTTTCCCCACACGGCGGGTCGGGCAGGACGGGGCCCCCTCGCCGCTCCCCACTCACTCACCGCTT